>ML411165.1:0-18515 GCA_005239525.1 Nicotiana knightiana | reverse complement strand
ATTCCAAAAAAAAAAAAAAAAAAAAAAAAAGATTGAACAAAATATTTGAAGAGCTTATTTCTTTCACATATACGTCATATTAAAAGGGCCTCTCCAGTGCACCATGACTAATTTAATTTGACGGGTTGAATAGATCAAGGTTCGTAGGAAGGACCCGTGTACTTCAGTCTTAATTAAAAATAAAAGTTCATTATATTGAGTAAAATACAAAATTTTAATATTGCTTCGTGCCTTCTAGAGTTGTCAAAACGTATCAGTTCAGCCCAACTCAACCCAAGCTTCACGAGCTTTTATTTTTGGTGTGCTAGGACGGACGGGCCCCTCATCTAAATGGGCCTCAAAATGGCCAGCACAACCCATCCATAAGAGCGCCGCAGGCTAGAGGGGCCGTCCCTTCAATTTTTTTTTAGAAAAAAACTTCTTCAAATCTTTAATTATTTCTTTGTGACATAGTTTCTTAATCATATGGACGACTTCTGTTTGTTTAGAGCATACAAGAATCTTGATATTTGACTAGGAATCACGTAATTGAAATACAAATGCTCTATATCTCTATCTCTTCTTTTTTAACGTTACATCAATAGAGGGCTGGATTGGACTGGCCTTATGGGCCAAACCCATTTTGATGGCTCTAAGGCCTTCTATAAGTATTGACCATATTTCTATAACGTTTTATGTACGTAAAAATTTCTCAAGGCACCCTATTTGGTCGCCCCCATTAATCTATACCCGCTTTTTTAAAAACTTTTAACTTGTACCCACTTTTTAAATAACTTCAGCTCCCATTTTCCTCGATGAGCTAAAGTTCACCAGTTAAGCTGAAGTTCGCCAGTTATAAAGACAAAACTTCAGAATACGGGGCTGAAGTTCCCAGTTACAAAGACAAAACTTCAGCTCTAGAACTGAAGTTTCCCAGTTACGAACTTCAGCTCTAGAGCTAAAGTTCCCAGGTTATAAAGACAACAACTTCAGCATACAGGGCTGAAGTTCCCCAGTTACAAAGACAAAACTTCAGCTCTAAAGAATTCCAGCTCTAGAGCTGAAGTTTTGTCTTTGTAAACTGGGAACTTCAGCCCCGTATGCTGAAATTGTTGTCTTTATAACTTGGGAACTTCAGCCTCGTATGCTGAAGTTCCCCATTTACAAAAGACAAAACTTCAGCTCTAGAGCTGAAGTTCCCAGTGTAACTGGGGGAACTTCAGCCCCGTATGCTGAAGTTTTTGTCTTTATAACTGGGGAACTTCAGCCCCGTATGCTGAAGTTCCCCATTTACAAAGACAAAAACTTCAGCTCTAGAGCTGAAGTTTCCCAGTGTGACTGGGGGAACTTCAGCCCCGTATGCTGAAGTTTTTGTCTTTATAACTGGAGAACTCCAGCCCCGTATGCTGAAGTTCCCCATTTACAAAGACAAAAACTTCAGCTCTAGAGCTGAAGTTCTCCAGTGTAACTGGGGGAACTTCAGCCCCGTATGCTGAAGTTCCTCTTTTACTAGAGCTGAAGTTCGCAAGCTACTTCAGGTCCGTCTACTAGAATGCTGAAGTTTTGCGTGATTGCCTTTGGTACTTCAGCCTTGCATGCTGAAGTTATGCGCAAAAGCGGGTACGGATGTAATTTTTTTTACAAAGCGAATATAAGTTAAAACGTGGCACAAAAAATAAGTACGGATACAAAAGCCCCTTTATGTAAAACTTTGTATCATTGAAGGCAATCCTAATTCATTAGAGTTAAATGTAGAATATGAAACCTAATTGTATGGCCCTCGTTTATGAAACGGAATCGAAAAATCTCCTATTTTCAAGGAATTTATATCTCCTATCCAATGATTATGGCGCTATATAAGTTAGGTAATAAAAAAAAGGAAGAAAAAAAAGAGATTTCATATTGTGCTATATTAGGGACGGATTTGATCTCCTACTTTATTTCCTTCTCCTGCGCAAACACAAGTCCTTATATTATTGGGACAAGAGACATAACTATTGAATAATACTTTTTGTAAGTTTATTAGTTGGTGATTTGTCAATTTAATAGAAGTTTATTATAGATATACTTTTTGAGTCAAAAGTGCTAATACGATTTCACGCATTATCCTTGCAACACCCTAGTAACGAATTTAATATTATACTTTTGTAACAAAATTATATAACCAGAATAGTATTGATGAATACGCTCTTTATTTGTGTACTTGATCCTTTTAATTTCGTTCAGAAATTTTCTTTCTGTGTAAGTGATTCATTTTTATTTAAGTTTTAGTTCAATATTAAAAGATAGACTTTAAAATGTTTGTGCTATTCAGAGTTACTGATTCAGTTATATGACGATTATAAACTCATATTTAGAAGTCAAAATATTCTGTTATTCTAATGAATTCATACTTATAACGAGTATGACTTTGAAATTTTTAATGAGCTTGTAAATTAGAATAAACTCACATTGGAACGTTGTTGGAATTGATGAAATACTAGAAACTTGTAAAAATTGCGCAGGGCACCTTATTTGGTCGCCCTCATTTAACTTATACCTACTTTTTAAAAAACTTTTAATTTGCACCCACTTCTTAAATAACTTCAGCTCTCCTTTCCCTCGCTGAGCTGAAGTTCACCAGTTAAGCTGAAGTTCGCCAGTTATAAAGACAAAACTTCAGCATACGGGGCTGAAGTTCCCCAGTTACAAAGAAGAAACTTCAGCTCTGCTCTAGAGCTGAAGTTTCCCAGTTACGAACTTCAGCTTCCCAAGTTATAAAGACAACAACTTCAGCATACGGGGCTGAAGTTCCCCATTTACAAAGACAAAACTTCAGCTAAAGTTCCCCAATGTAACTGGGGGAACTTCAGCCCCGTATGCTGAAGTTTTTGTCTTTGTAAATTGGGAACTTCAGCATCGTATGCTGAAGTCTTTGTCTTTATAACTGGGGAACTTCAGCCCACCTCATTTATAAAGACAAAAACTTCAGCTCTAGAGCTGAAGTTCCCCATTTACTAGAGCTGATAGTGCTGAAGTTCGCAAGCTACTTTAGGTCCGTCTACTAGAATGCTACTTTAGGCCCCGCATGCTGAAGTTATGCGCAAAAGCGGGTACATATGCAATTTTTTTTACAAAGAGGGTATAAGTTAAAACGTGGCACAAAAAGTGAGTACGGATGCAAAAGCCCCTAGAAACTTCTATGGTGTTTGATAAAGAAAAGGGTTTGGTTTGATCTTAGTTTTGTCGGTAAAATGACTGAGTTTTACTCTGCTTTGTTCGCCTAGATATGGGCTGGTCTCTCATCAGTTTTTTTTGGGCTTTTTCTATTCAGCAGATGGCACATTGGGCCTCCCTATCCGTCTGCCCAATACAAAAGCCCAATAGAAGAGAATAGAAAAAGAATAATAGATGTACTTTTTTTATTCTTTGTTTATTACAAATTAACCAATACAATAAGGACACATAGGATAGTTAGTTATGCACAGATTCTTTTTTCTTTGTATTTATACACAGTCTCTGTACAGTAAAATGACATCATCAATACAAAAAGGAAAAATTCTCTAAATTGTTCTCTTATTTCTTCATGGTATCAGAGGAGGTTTAATCTACTACAGATCCACATTACATTATTTTTTTTATTTTTTTTCTTCACTACAATGGCAACTGATGAGAGACCAGCCCATATCTAGGCGAACAAAGCAGAGTAAAGCTCAGTCATTTTACGGATAAAACTAAGATCAAACCAAACCCTATTCTTTATCAAACACCATAGAAGTTTTTAGTATTTCATCATCTCCAACAAACGTATATAATTGAGTGTAAAGTTTCTAGGTCTTTAAATATTGTTTTCAAGAGCTTTGATTTCTTTAAAATTTTATTTTCTTACTCAATCACATAGTTTATTAATATTTATATATTTTTTTAAAATTTTAATTACATTAATTGAAATAGAGTTCACGCGCAACGTACCCAATTTTTATAACATTTTATGTACAACTTTGTACGTAGAATACGAAACCTAATTGTATGAAATGGATTCGGAAAATCTCCTATTTTTAAGGAATTTGTATCCCCTGTCAAATTATTCTGGCACTATATAAGCTAGGCAATAAATAAAAAAAAGGAAAAAAAAAAAAAAGAATTCTTTTGTATCCAACAATTACGATGCCCTACAACAACGTATCAATTCAACTTCTGTTGGAGAACTTCCTCTGTTAGTGAATCTTTAGAGGTCGCGACAACTGGACTTCAAAGATAGTGACCACCAACACAAGCTTATATAGTGTAACCAAAGATAAAATACTATTGGATTTCAAATTATACCATTACATCGGGTTGAAATATGTTGTGGTTCGTCTCATGGTTTATCAGTGTAATTTCCAAAATATGTTATCATCTATTGACAAAATACTTTAGAATCTGACAATTTAGTACGGCCAGTAGGGGTATTCATGGTCCGGATTGTTCAACTATATCGGTTTGGATTGGTTCGGTTTTATCGGATTTTTCGGGGTTTCGGATTTTTTTTGTTACATGAATATTATTCGAATTTAACTTTATTAAAGTTATAGATAAATTTTTGATAAGTGAATATATATTTAGTAAATATTGAAAAAATTGACAAACATATGATCTATTAAAATATTTCAATGGGAGAATTTTGTTAGTAACACATGATAGTTACTTTCTTGGTCGTCTATCAATAATTTTTCGTCAATGTACGCTTTCAAGGTTAACACATGAGAGGATCCCAAATATTTTTACATTTTTAAAGAAAATTCAATATAAAGTCTTAAATATATATATTTATATGTCGGTTTTGTTTGATTTTTCGATTTGATGCGATTTTCCTGTTCGGTTTGAAAACCCCTAACGGCCAGTATATCCGGATACGCATAAGTTTTACTCTGGAGAATTTTATCTCGACCACAACTGATGAGCTGCTAAGGGTTGAAATATGTGGTGAGCCATTTAAGTGTTAAGATGTCCAAGTTGGTCACAAGCCCAACGACCCGAAAATCCATGTTTGTAGATCATGTGGACAATTTGGGAGACGAAGCCTTGTTCTTGAGTGAGTGTTGTTCCATGTCTGTTTTGGCTTCCAACTTTATTGGGATGTAAATCAAATTCCATATACTATATTGACAGATACAATTCAAGTTTGTGTGATTATTATCTGAACATAATTGACCTTCAAGATGGCAGCGTCCGCACCCTTCTTTCTTTCAACGAGCCTCATTCATCATTCCTACTCCAAAGTTTACTACTGCTTCATTGACAGGTTTGCATACACATATATAGTTAATGACATGGTATGAGATCCATATAGATGTTCTCCTATTGATTGGTGCGAACTATTAAGCACCAGTACAGTTTCTGTACAGTTTATATTTGGCATAGAAGGACTAGAATTTTGGTATATATGCCCAAATAATGCAATCATTTTAGGAGTCAATCAAAAGAGCTATGTGCCACTTCTGCTAATTAATCTTTTTTTAATATACTGTAATTGTTTACCAAATTCAACAACTAACTGAAACGGCAAAGTAAATGCATGACTGATACTTTAACATCCATCTATTAAGGAACCTATATTTAAACTGCATAGCTTCAAACCATTCTAGCACACTACATAGTTCTAATTAACATATCAAACTTCTAATTCATGGATTTCTCCAAATTTTTAATTTCAAGTTTTGCTTTTCAAGCCTTGGTACTTTTTCTATCACCAATTCATGCAACAGCAGGAAATTCCAACATATTCAGGGAATACATTGGAGCTGAGTTCAAGAATGTCAAGTTTAGTGATGTCCCTATTCAATCTGGCGTCGAATTCCACTTCATTCTCTCCTTTGCCATTGACTACACTTCTTCTGCATCTCCCACCAACGGTCAATTCAACATTTTCTGGGACACAGATAATCTCACCCCTTCTTCTGTTTCATCCATTAAAACCCAACATTCAAATGTTAAAGTAGCATTGAGTTTAGGAGGAGACAGTGTTGGAGGAAACAGCGCCTATTTCAAGCCTTCTTCTGTTGATTCTTGGGTTTCAAATGCAGTCTCTTCTCTTACTGATATAATTAAGCAATACAATTTGGATGGAATCGATATCGACTATGAACATTTTCAAGCTGACCCTGATACATTTACAGAATGCATAGGCAAGCTAATTACGACACTCAAAAATAATGGAGTCATTTCCTTTGCTTCAATAGCTCCGTTTGATGATGATGATGTTCAAAGTCATTATCAGGCGCTTTGGAAAAGTTATGGTCACATTATAGACTATGTTAATTTCCAATTTTACGCGTACAATGAGGGAACCACTGTAACACAATTCATGGACTATTTTGCTAAGCAACGATCGAATTATGAAGGGGGGAAGATGTTGGCTAGTTTTATTAGTGATGGGAGTGGGGGATTATCTCCAGAAAATGGATTTTTCAGAGCCTGTAGTAAGCTGAAAAGTAAAGGGGAGTTGGATGGAATATTTGTGTGGAGTGCTGATGATTCTAAGTCAAATGGTTTCAACTATGAGAAGCAGTCACAAGCATTACTGGCCATACCCCATTAATGCTTTAACCTTTCTTCGCATCTCCTATACAATGTTGTAATATAATAGCCATATAAATCTAAAGCTGTGTACCTCTTTGTTGTATAAAACTATGAGCATTTGAATATTCTGAGCTCTGAAACAAAACAGATACACAGGCTTGTTGGTTGTCAGCAACAAGTAAATTAACAGTTTACGAATAGAGTTGGTCAAACTGACAACACAATGGTAAGATGAAAGTAGTGCAATTTCATTAATCAAGCAATACCATTCTTGCAAAAACTACTCCTATTAAATTCATAGTTACATTAAACGTAAAACCAACATTCATTAATTCCAATCTTCTAACCACCAAATCCATAGAGAGTACGGCCTTGCCTCTTGAGCGCGTACACAACATCCATAGCAGTCACCGTCTTCCTCCTAGCGTGCTCAGTGTAAGTCACAGCATCACGAATCACGTTTTCCAGAAAGATCTTCAGAACGCCACGTGTCTCCTCGTAGATGAGACCACTGATACGCTTCACTCCTCCTCTACGAGCTAAACGCCTGATTGCTGGCTTTGTGATACCTTGGATGTTATCGCGGAGGACTTTACGGTGTCGTTTTGCTCCTCCCTTTCCTAAACCCTTTCCTCCCTTTCCACGTCCTGACATCTTCAACCAACTTCTATTCTCTGTAAAAATCATTTTATTTACCAAATATTAACAAACAGTAGCTAAATTTCTTAAAATCAAAATAAATCCCATTGCAAAACACTATCAGATTAATTAATAACAAAATTAGAAAACTAGTTTGAACAAATGAATAGAGTGAGAGAGTGAGAGAGAAGGATCGATTGGTATACCAAATAACAATTGGAAGCTTAGGAGCTTGATTACTGAAGAGAGAGATGATAATGGGGATAGTGAGGGCATATGGTTGGGATATATAAGGAGGGTGACGCTGGTGAGAGCTTCGATCTAAGTCGTGGTCACGTGGATTAATATTTGCCGACGATATATATCTTTGACGGTTGAGATGAAATGTAATGAAAGTGACGAGGATTGATGACCTGGCACTCTGTGTTTGTTTCAATTGAGAATCCAAAATTTGAATACTTTCTCCTATTGTGGGGTGGTGGAATCTAGAAATATGGGCGGGACTAATTGGCGATTTACCGCCATAGATGAATAGTTGAAAATGGGACAGAAGCCACTCGGTTTATGGTTTGGGCCTACCACTCTCATTCAGTCGTGGCTTTTGCATCCGTATTTATTTTTGTGTCACGTTTTAACTTATATTTGTTTTATAAAAAAATTGTATCCGTATCCGCTTTTGCACATAACTTCAGCATGCGGGGCTAAAATAGCGAAGGCAATCACGCAAAACTTCAGCATTCTACTAAACGGCCTGAACTAGCTTGCGAACTTCAGCTCTAGAGCTCTAGTAAATTTGGAAGAGCTGAAGTTCTTGTCTTTGTAAATGGGGAACTTCAGCATACGGGTTGAAGTTCCCCAATTATAAAGACAAAAACTTCAGATCCTTTCATGCATTATGTTATGTATCAACGAAAATCAATTCTCGCTTCAAAATAGACGTTTCTTTTGATGAATAAATGGAAATTTTACCTTGTCAATTTTTGAATATGTCATTTTTCTCTGTGCTTTCACACGGGAAGGATCCATATAAACCAATTATCCAATCATTCCCGTGACTTTATGGGCTATCTTTCAAGTGTGCGACTAAATCCTTCAACGTTACGTAGTCAAATGTTAAAAAATTCATTTCTAATCAATAATGCAATTAAGAAGTTTGATACCCTTGTTCCAATTATTTCTTTGATTGAAAGAGCTGAAGCTTTTGTCTTTGTAACTTGAAAACTTTAGCCCCGTATGCTGAAGTTGTTGTCTTTATAACTTGGGAACTTCAACTCTAACTGCTGAAGTTTTGTCCTTGTAACTGGTGAACTTCAGTCCCGTATACTGAAGTTTTGTCTTTATAACTAGTGAATTTCAGCTTAACTGGTGAACTTCAACTCAGCGAGGTAAGTGTGATAAAGTTATTTAAAAAGTGGGTACAAGTTAAAAAAAAATAAAAAAGTGGGTATAGGTTAAATGGGGGCGACCAAATAGGGTGCCCCGCGCAATCTTTACTTCAGTCGGGGCTTTTGCATCCGTACCCACTTTTTGTGCCACGTTTTAACTTATACCCGCTTTGTAAAAAAAATTGCATTCGTACCCGCTTTTGCGCATAACTTAAGCATACGGGGTTGAAGTAGCAAAGACAATCACGCAAAACTTCAGCATTCTACTAGACGAGCCTGAAATAGCTTGCCAAATTATAAAGACAAAAACTTCAGCATACGGGGCTGAAGTTCCCCAGTTTACAAAGACAATACTTCAGCTCTAGGGCTGAAGTTTTTGTCTTTATAACTGGGACTTCAACCCCATATTCTGAAGTTGTTGTCTTTATAACTTGGGAACTTCAGCTGAAATTTTGTTTTTGTAACTGGAAGCTTCAGTCCCGTATGTTAAAGTTTTGTCTTTATAACTAGCGAACTTCAGCTTAACTGATGAATTTCAGCTCAGCGAGAGAAAGGGAGCTGAAATTATTTAAAAAGTGGGTACAAGTTAAAAGTTTTTAAAATAGCAGGTATAGGTTAAATGTGGGCGACCAAATAGGGTGCCCCGCGCAATTTTTACGATTCAGTCGAGTGAAATTCAAAAATAATCAGATTTACAAATGGTAATTGAAAAATAGTCACAGTTTTAAAAATAATCAAAATTTAGTCACTTTTCATTAAAAGATGAATTTGAACGAAAACATTGTTTAAAATCCGGAAAATATTCCAGTATAATATACTGGACTTCCAATAATATACCGGTCCAGCATAATATGCTGGAATTCATACACAAGTGCTCCAATCTCTAGTATATTATGCTGCAACTTTCTTTTATTAGCAATCAAACATAATATGCTGAAAGTTCATATACATGTGCATCAATTTCCAATATATTATGCTGAAATTTCTATGTTGCAACAAAATAGTGGTTATTTTTCAATCATTTTGCAAATGCTCTCTATTTTTCAATTACCAAGCAAAAAACTGGTTATCCCATGTTATTTTCACGGTTCAGTCTTCTTAGTGATAGCCCAAAATTGTAATCCGAAATTAATGTTGTAAAATATTTTCCACCAGACTAGATTTGCAGTTATTGTGTAATGTTGTAAATATGTTCATACCACTTGTCAAGACAAAACATCCGTCCAACGCACCAGCAGAAATATTGTCAACATTCAATTGAACACAATCCAACACTTTGATGGGAATTTAACTAAGATCTTTAGGCCAGATTAATCAGCCCTAGTATTGGCCTTCAGTCATATACCTTAAGTGGAGTATTAATATTCATTTGAATTTAATGCCCTCTTGTGGAAAACATCAATCTGACACGTACAACTGAACTACTCCCTTTGAGGTCAAGAACTATTCTATTAAAATAGTAGAAGTCAGTCCCAAATTAATCTAACCATATTGCTTGTTCTGTGCGTTGATTTTCTTATTGGGCCGTAGTTGATTCATAACAAAATAAAAGACCAACCAAAGTTTGCTGTTCTAAAATATGGAAATGCACCACACTAATGCCTCTTTTCATAAGTAAAAGAGGCAATTCAGTTGGGAAATTAATGCAAACCAAAATTCACCATTCCTATTTATTCATAAGAACAATCGGAGAGTCAAACAAATCACTAATTTAGAGTCACTAGGGAAAGAGATGGTGAAACTGAATCAGTTACTAATATTCATTCAAATAAAGCTAATTTCAGAAGTACTGAAAGAAGCATCCATCAAATTCAGGTTACAAAAACGACCAATACTACTGCAAGAAAAAGTCTATCACCAATAGGTAAACCATACTAATTACACCAACACAGATCCCAAACACAAATCCCATATACCATACAGTAACCGTTCTAGTTCTTTTCTTGACAGCAAGACTTTTGCAGACAAAACAAAAGTCAAAAACCAAAGCTTCCCATTAACCTCCAAAACCATACAAAGTCCTTCCCTGTCTCTTAAGAGCATACACAACATCCATAGCAGTTACAGTCTTCCTCCTTGCGTGCTCAGTGTAAGTCACAGCATCACGAATCACATTCTCCAAAAAGATCTTCAGCACGCCACGTGTCTCTTCATAGATGAGTCCACTGATACGCTTCACTCCTCCTCTACGTGCCAAACGCCTAATTGCTGGCTTTGTGATACCCTGGATGTTATCACGGAGGACTTTACGGTGTCGTTTTGCTCCACCCTTTCCCAATCCTTTTCCTCCCTTTCCACGTCCCGACATTTTCAATCGACCTTTAGTTTCTCTGATTCAAATACAACAATTATAAACACTTTAGTAATATAATTGATCGTATGGATGTAATCCATATAAATTACCGATTATTCATGTAAATATAGCAAAAAAGTTAAACAACTGAAAACAAAACCTTAGGTTTGTAAAAATGACATGTTTCAGCTATTAAATGATAAAAAAAAATCGAATTATAAATTGAAATGTGTAATTAAAATATGTAAAGGCGAACCTGAAAATGGAAGTTCCAGAGTCTGAACGATGGTGGACGATGAGAAGTATGGGCAAATGGGGTTGATTTATAGCTGGTGATTAATTGTGACGGGGTTGGCTTCGATCCGCGTGGTTGTAAAAGAAGTGATTATTACCGTCCGATTATACGATTTTGACGGTATCGATGCAGTACAGAAGGAGTGACGAGGATTGCCAGCGTGGCGTACATTATTTGTTTTTTGTCTTATTTTTCGGGTTTGAAATTAGGGTGGGAAAGACTCAAATTGGTAAGGATTGAGCGGGACAATTTTATGAGTCTCAAACCAAAATGTTTTCTTTTTGGACTCAAAATATAAAAATAGGAGAAAAATAATTTTTGAATATCATTTTATATGTAATGCAGTTTTTCACCGCAATATACCTTAACGACACGTTTGTCCGTTAAGGTATAGCGCATGGTCTTACATCCGCTAAATTTGAACTTTAAAGTGGCGGGCAGAGTTTACTATAGCGCATACTATAGAGGCGCTATACATATATGAAAAATTGGGGCCTTCTCCTTCCCCGACCAGACAAAAGCAGAACATGAAAACAGTCTCCACTCCCTCCCCCCAATTTTTTAACCAAAAAACTCAATTGGAACCCGCCCATCCCCCGAAAATTTGGTCTTCTCTGTATTTTAGCAAGCTAACACCGGATCCAAAGCATTGTCGTATAGTGGATCTTGTCTATTGCTCGTTTCGGCTCCCAAATCATAAATTTTTCACATTTCAAAAAATTTTAAATCGAGGTATTCTGACTTACTATTTGGTAAAACTCATGTATATAAAATGCTTATTAGTTGCTTTTTACTATGGTCTATGTTCTTTTGTGATCGTTATGTGATTTAATTAATTTTTTATTTTTTATCCGGATTAGTTTATTAATGTGCTCAAAATTAGTAAATAAATATATCGTTATTTTATAAATAATTATTGTTATATATGATTTTATTATTGTACGTATATTAATATGTGATTTTATTGTTGTTTAATGCTCTTTAGTATTATGTTGTGATCTTAATAGTTATTTAGTGTCTTTTAGTGTAGTAAAACTAATAATAAATTTTAGATTATGGTAGTTGACTTTGTTTATGGTCACTTAGAGTAGTTTACATTTGTGCTCTTTAAGATTCTGCTGTGTAGAATAAAAACTATGTGCTCTCCTTGACAAACTCGGATACAGTACTCAATTATGGAGTTAATGTATAAATAAATAATTATCGAATATTAGATATGAATCATAAAATAATTAGTTTATTAAAAATTTGGGCAAAATATGATAGATAACAAACAAATCGTTACGAAGATATATCATATAAAATAATGTAAGAAACTAACAGATAAAATATAATATAGAAAATGTATCCACCTAAGTAGTAATATAGAAAACTATCGATTAGATATTAATAAAAAAGATATTGCAATATATTTAAAGATGTTAAACAATTAAACAAAAAAAATACTTTAATTAATATTGTCCAATTTAGAGACATTGTCATTGAGGTACCCATGTGCATCCCGGACCTGCATCTCGAGAGCTACTGTTGCTACAGGGCAACCATAGGTCTTCACACATGTGGGATGGGTAGTGTTTGTCCCAGACATTCAACCTCAAATGTATAGACGATGTGTGGGAGTTCATTAGGGACCAGATACTGCATCCCCGTATTGTTAGACGTCTTCATGGTACGGGTTTTTACAGGATCGTAGAGATTGGCTGGTTACGCTCGACTAGGCGTTGATCACGGCTATGATAGAGTGGTAGCGACCGGAGACGCACGTTTTTCATTTATCCCCCATCGAGGCTACCATCACGCTTGAGGACGTGGAGATTCTTTTCGGGATGCCTGTTGATGGTATACATGTAGCTTACCCACATGCTCTTAGAGACTATACGAGAGTGGATTACCTTTATATGTTGAAGCAGCTCACTGGTTTCCAGCCAGCAGAGCCAACCGCAATGAGTTGGGCCAGTCGTTTGCAACTGACCCACGTTCGGCAACATCTGGTGATATATTGTTCCCGAACACTTCAAAAAACGTAGCCATCTTGTGATTTTTACATCATCTGGAGTGGCTAGATGATTTATATGGTTACAGTTGTGGTGCAGCTGTTCTAGTTTACCTGTATAGGCATATGTGTCGGGTGTGCATGGGCACCCAGAGAGACGTTGCCGGATTTTTACCACTGCCGCAGATGAAAACATAGTCAATTATTTTTATGATTATAACATATATAGTAAAAAATGCCTTAAATTTTACGTCCACAATCTATATTAGGTTTGGGCTTGGGAGTGGTTCCTACAGTTCCAACCACCTCTGCCGCTGATAGCTCCGGATGCACCACCTTCACCGTTTCTCCCTTTAGCTTGGATGTGGGTTGATAGGCGAGGCTACGCCCGCGAGGTCGCGACTCGACATCATCTCCCTTATTACAGAGATTTGTTGGATTTACTTGAAGGCAAGCAGGTACATATATACTTAAGTTTACTTGGCTTGGCTTGATATGTGTTGCGTTTACTCACGATTCTTGTGTTTGATAAATAGTTCGTATGGCGACCATACATCGACGCGCTCATAAATGGATTTCCAAATTATTTCTCCTGCGGTCGAGCTATGTGGAGCTCTTCCGTCCCACTGATATGTCTCGATATAGTCGAGCATCATGCCATCGAGCGAGTCCTTCGCCAATTTGGTTGCCCGTATCTTGTATCTATTCCGCCCATTTGGCATAGGACACATTACCAACAAGATGGTAGCTACAAGGTTGACCATGTATACTTGGACTGGCTAGAGGTCCAGATTGAGGTTAGGGACTAGAGGTATGGCCTGATTTCGCCATACCCTCCACCTGACCGTATGGAGGGCGAGCATGAGTAGATGAGTTGGTATCATAGAGTTACCCGACTTCTCATCGGGAATCCCGTTCATCGCGCTGGTGGTTGATACACTCCATACACCGGGAGGCATGAGGCACTGGTATGATATTTGTTATACTTACTTATAAGGTTATATTATCCTTTTATATTTAATATTTTATATGTTATGCGGGCTATTGGCTTACACCAGTTCTACCAGTTGGGACTTGAGATGTTACAACATACAGGCGAGGGAGTGGCAACTTTGCACGTGTTTGACCGTTTGATTACGGATCTTGCTGTCGACACATTGAGACGTTTCCAAGAGGATGGGTGCTTCGGATACGAGGCTACTTATGTGCGGCCCGAGGAGTACCATCATGGGCCACCAATGGATCCTGAACGTGGTATAGGTCGCAAGCGTGGCCAGAGAGGAATGGGTGGCCTAGGTGGTCATGTTAGCGAGGACGGGGTCCCTAGCAAGGGGGCGTCGAGGCACCCGTGGAGGATATTATAGATGATCAATCGGGTGAACACCTTGAGCCACACGATGCTCCTCATGATATGTTGTCATTCAACCTTCATATGTCACTAGGGACTTCGCAGGTGTAAGCAGAGACGAATCTGGGATTTAAAGGTGGCGGGTGCCAAAATTTCTTTTAATGTACACCTTATAATAACTATTAATATATAATTTGTTCGGAACAATTGTCCGGTTCATTTTTTAGCTTATTTGTGCAATTTAATAAACACTTTATTTGTAAATATAAAAATTACATCAATTTTTTAGACCCTACTTATGGACTTTCATTGGGTATATATGTTATTATTGTCGTATGAAAAATTACATCTCACACATTAAGAAGCAAATATAATTAACATTTTAAAGAAGGAATCACACTTTTATTATTAATAATACAAGTAAAATCAATATTGTCACTAGGGAACTACATTTTTTTGTATGCTAAAAATAAATTTGCACAAGTAAAATAAAATCTTTAATAAGGCAACTCCATCGATTAAAACAAGAAAAAAAAAACCTTCAATAAATAAATTATACCCCATAAGTAAATGTGAAATTAGATAAACTACAAGATCTCAAAACTTAAAATCATAATCTATTGCTTGCGAAATATTCATCGTAATTTATTACTAAAGAGACTTAAATTGTATTTACCAATCATAGAATAACACAAACTTTTATGTTATAAAAAAAATTATAAATTAATTTTGATCTCAATCTAAATCAAGACCCAAGTTTTTTTGATTTTGAAAGAAGAAACTAAAAGATTTGAGATTAAGAAAAATGCTTATATTATGAAATTTTATTAATTTTGGAGGCTCTTGTTTGAGTGTTCTTGCTAAATATCATAGATAAAATAATAGAATAGAGGGAAAAAATAAAAATGATAAACAACAAGTAGGAAATTGGGAGGTAGCCAAAAAGAAAAATGACTGGGAGAAAAGAAATAAAAAGCACATCGAAAAGGGAAAGTCACACAAGGTTCAAAATAAATTCCAACTTGAATTTTACACACGAGAAAAGCTTTCAAAAAGGTCTACCAGTCATGGCACCTTTGTCTAGTTTGCGGATGGGGGTGGCAGGATCATATATTTAACCTAATTTAATTTTTTTACACATAAATATACGATAATTTTACCAACCTAGCGATTGCCATACCACCCCCACCCATAAGGGTGTATTCGCCCCTGGGTGTAAGCACGTAATTTTTGCCTCACCGAAAATAATCCTAAAAAAATCAATAAATAGATGTTTACCTAATTGTTTTAATTTTTCTAGAATTTTAGGAATTTTTGTTAATCGTTTGCATGTAGTTACATTTTTGTGCACTTTTAATATTTTTAAATCATGAAAAATACCAACAAAAGTATTTAATTTTTCAAATTGCATAGCATTTTAGATCTTAAATGCATTTAGGATTTAATTACATTAATTATGTACTTTATTAAACAAAAAATCAAAGTAAGAAAATTAGGATTAGTGAAAAAGATTAATTAGCTTTTAGTTTTGAATTACAATAGTTTTAGTTTTAAGTTAATTAG
Organism: Nicotiana knightiana; assembly: GCA_005239525.1. Lineage (NCBI taxonomy): Eukaryota > Viridiplantae > Streptophyta > Magnoliopsida > Solanales > Solanaceae > Nicotiana > Nicotiana knightiana. Next base: position 2,480 of record ML411165.1, on the reverse strand, counting down.
AGTTTAAATTAGTAAAATAATTTAAGGATAATTTAACAAAATAGATTAATTTAGAATCTAATTTAGGATTTTAGTTAGTTTATTTAAGATTTTATTAAGTTTTAAAAGCAAAGAAAAGAAACGAGAGCAAGAAAAGAAAGGTGACAATTTGTGTTGCCAAAAACCGGACTGGGCCGATCTCCAAAAATACGAAATCCTTAATAAACCTCCCCAAGGCCAATCCTTGTACCCCCCATCCGGTCCAGCTTAAATAACCCAAAACAGCGTCGTTTCAGTAACGCGCAATCCAGCCGTCGATCATTCTTAATCCAACGGCTCGCAACTAACCTCCCCTTCCCATAAAAATGTCGAAACACCCCCCTAACCCCCAAAATCCTTCACAGATCCCCCTTCTCATCTCTCTCACACCTCGGCGTCTCCGCCTCCGAAAATCGCCCCACGGCGGCGGACGGTCTCCAAACCAGCCCAAATTTTTACCCTATGAACCCACACCTTCCTAAACCCCAATCCCTCGTAAATTTCCCCATAAAACTACCATAGCTTGTTGAATCATAGATCTAAGAATCCATAAGAACCCTAATTTTCTATCTTCTCCATTTATCCCCAAACCTCTGCTCATGAGATGTCACTCAACAATTACTGTCATTTGGTAGTGGTATCTGCTCCTTCTTGGTCCAATAGAGTCCGATCATTTCTCTTCTAAAATCACCATTTCCAGTTTGCAATTAGCATTGCTACATATAGCATTGGCTTGTACGAGAAATCGACGGCCAATGCTAGTGTAGCAATTCCTCTTGCACGCCGGAATCCGGACTTGTTTGCTGAAATTTATTTTCAGTTTACCGGAGTCAATGTTTGTTCGAGTTCAACCCAAATAGGTATAATTCATTTCCCTCTTTCTTCGTTGCTTTTTACTGTTTTTCAATCCTCCCGATTCCTTGTGAAATGTCCGATTTTGTTTAGCCTAAATATCTTGAGTCATTTTCTGCTTGGATTAATTAGTTTAATTTTCATATTGATTAATTAACATGTTTTTAGCAAGGATTAACTCAGTTTAACTCACGTATTAGTTTGTTGGTTAATTTGTTGATTAATGCGGTCTAAGTTAATTTGCTGGTTGGTAAAAGTTTGTTGATTGGTTAGGAAAAGAGCCGTAGATGTATGAGATCTAGAATCCCTCTTAAAGCCCTCACATAGTCTATATAAGGAGGGAATTATCTGCATAATAGAGGGACACAAAAAAAAGACATAGTTACACACGAAAAAGCACTTTGAAGTCAGCTTTCCTCTTTTCATTTCCTCAATGATTTTACATTGATTTCTGAGACCTCACTGTTCTTCATTTTTCATTTTTAGCAAAGAAAAACTTTATGGTATTCCAGCCTTCGAGTTTTAGAGAAAACAAAAAAAAACTCCATTTCATCTTTTCTGGGATCTGAAGCTGGGTTTCTTGGTTTCGTTTACTGTTGGTTCTTTATTCTAGTTGGTTTTCTGCTCCTGAGTTGTGTTACTGTTGCCCCTCTCAACTTCAAAGACTTATTTTCTGTTTTCTTATTTGTTTCTGCTGGAATAGGTCAGTTTCAAGCCTTATGTATTACATTTGCATTGAATTACCAAATATGTTTATGTTCATGTTTGATTCTTGTGTGTTTTGGTTTGCTGCTATCCAAAGTCCTGGCTTCATGAGTTGTTCAATTCAAACGTGATTGAAATAGTGAAAATTAATTTGAAATGTTGCATTCGTCTGAGTTAATCCAATGTTTCTGGTTATTCAACCATTTTTCATTAGTTGATGAATTTGTTAGGCTTGAATAAGATCGAGGTTCTTTGTTTCAATCTTTCGGATTTGATGATAGTTCAAATAGAAGCTTCATTATAATGTTCTGTACCTAAACGTGTGTTGATTTTAGGCTACCAAGAGCTTTATCATTGTAGTTTGCGGATCTAACCACTAGTTGGTCAGATCAGTAAATTCCAAGGCCATGGAATGGATCCAAAGTCATCGGCATAAAGAGGTTTAGGTTGAAGATTTAGTTATATTTTGTTTTAAGTTAGCTTTTAGTATAACTGATTATGGTTTTGTATGTTTTTAGTGTAAATGATTTTGGTTCTGTAAGTATTAAAAACATTTGTGTCTGTTACCCCTATGAGGATTGTGATTGGATAGCCAGTGAGTGTGAAAATGATCTTATCATGACACTCATGTCAATTCAGTGGTGATTGAATGTTTGTATAGCTCTCGTATTTGTATTGTTGTTTCAAAACTTTAGGAATTGATCTTGTTTTAGTGATAGCTTGCAGAAAACTGGTATGGGGATCAATTTTGAACATATTTTGGCTTTAATCAATTGGACGCGTAATGGGCCAGACATGTGAAATCGGCCCATTAAGGGTATTGGCAAGGTAAAAATTGCACAGGGCGCCCTATTTAGGCGCCTCTCTTTAATTTGTACCCGCTTTGTTTTTATGTTTGCACCGGT
>ML411160.1:9944-88861 GCA_005239525.1 Nicotiana knightiana | reverse complement strand
TAACGCCAGGCTAGGGCTGGCGTTTGGACTCCAACGCCTGGCTAACGCCAGGCTAGGGCTGGCGTTTAGACTCTAACGCCTGGCTAACGCCAGGAAGGGCCAGGCGTTTGGACTCTGGCACCCAGCTATAGCCCGGTGCACTCCTCCTCGCCTCTTGAGCATATTTTCGATGTATTTGCATCCATTTAGCTCAGTTTCCATCTCCAATTCACCTACACATGAAATAGACTCTATTATGCACATAAAAAGTGTATTTATATCATTAACGCACATAAAATGTAAGGCATATAACATGTTAAACTATGAATTCTAGCCTCGCATCAAACTGCACAAGAAGAATAGAAGTGAAATTGTTCTTAAACTCCATAGACTCTTGAAGATAAGTACAGACGTCTCCGTACCGATCCCCTAAACTCTACTAAGCATGCTCGTAACTCGTGAAACCTAGGCAACCTAGTGATCTGATACCAACTTGTCACGGCCCGGAATTTCTACCTTCGGGACCGTTTTGGAACCTAATATTTCACTTGCTAGGCAAGCCAATGTTAGAGTAATTCCTTTACCAATTTTAAACACTTTGAACAATTTAACCAATCAGACAGAAGTTAAACTAAAATGAAGTATGAAATAGCATAATAATCCAATATCTAGTACAACCCAGATCTGAAGTCGTAAGTACACGATATTCTAAAGGTTCTACATACAGAGCTTGAAAAAATACAAATGTCTCGAATGATATGAACCGTAAATAATGGAAGAGGAAGGGGACTTCTAGGTCTGCGGATGCCAACACATCTACCTCGAGTCTCCAAATGCTAACCCGAGCTGATGCACCTCACGTACAGCTGGGACCAGTACCAAAATCTGCACAAGAAGTGCAGATTGCAGTATGAGTACAACCGAGCTAATGTACTCCATAAGTGTCGAGCCTAACCTCGACAAGGTAGTGACGAGGCTATGACAGGACACTTATGTAACTAAACTTGTACAGATGGAAACATACATACAACATAACAACAAATAAGGATTTAACATGTACTATTGGGAGGGTACATGCGAAAAGGGTACAAAATATGGTAACTACAACAGGGAACGAAAGCATGAAGCAGTCAATAAACCTTCAGCCAATGAAACGGATAAACATAATGAAGATAAACTGCACGGTATCACTCTTCGTGCTTTTACTCTCAACCTCACCATGAAACAGTAACAATGGCACGACATCACCCTTCGTGCTTTTACTCTCAATCTCTCCATAAAATAATAAATACGGCACGACATCACTATTCATGTTTTTACTCTCAATTTCACCATGAAATGATAAATACGGCACGACATCACCCTTCGTGCTTTTACTCTCAATTCTATAATGAAATGATAAATACGGCACGACATCACCATCGTGCATTAACATTCTCTCCCTTACCATGAAGCAATAAATATATAATATTTGGGAGAAAGAATAGTCAAGAATAAACCAACGTTTCCACAATACCGAGCCTCAACTTCCAATAATATTCAATTATTACAAATAATTCATAAATACGAAAAGAATGATCAATTAAATAATAAACTAGTCTAGACATGGATATCATAATCAAAGAAGGAAATAAATCACGAGAAACAAGATTCAACCGCATGCTTTAACCCAACAACGATGCATAAGTACTTGTCACCCCACATATACGTTGTACCCAACATTTAAACATGTAGCAAATAGGTAAACAAGTCATAATGCCTCAAGTCAACGTTAACCACGATACTTACCTCAATCCAAAATCGACTCAAAGCTCAACCACGGCTTTGCCTTTCGAACAGGCCTCTGAACCAACCAAATCAAGTAAATACAACCAAACGATTCAAAATAAGCCTTAGGAAGTACCCATGAATGAAAATGGTTCAATTTAGGTCATTAATGAAAAAGTCAATAAAAGTCAATTCTCGGGCTCGCTTGGTCCAAACCCGAAATTCGGACCAAAACCTAATTACCCATTCACCCCCGAGCCCTGTTATGCAATTTAATTCGAAATCTAACCTCAATTTGAGGTCTAAATTCTAAATTTATAAAAATCCCTAATTCTACCCAAATCCCCAATTTCTACCATGAAAATCCTAGATTTTTGGTTAACATCTTATGTAATGTAATGGGTAATTAAAAGAAAGTAGGTTAGAATCACTCACCAACGAATTGGGGAAGAAGAACTCTTGGAAAAATCGCCTCAAAGGTTTCTAGGTTTGAAAATTTGAAAGAATGAACAAAATCCCGTCAAACTCAACTTAAGTCCAGAGGCAGATGTCGCAATTGCTTATTGCGACCAATCAACCCCGCATATGCGAGAAATCCTTCGCAATTGCGAAAGTCCCCCATCTCTGCTGCTTTCGCAAGTACGAACCTGAGGAGATCGCAAATGCGACCCCAGATTTCTCAAATGCGAAAACCAACCCCACAACCCCTGCTCGCAAATGCAAAGTCTTCTTCGCAAATGCGAAGCTTGCATTTGCAAGCAGACACCAGAAGCACAAAGGCTTCAATTATGATTCTAAGTCCAAAATCCTCCCGTAGCCTATCTGAAACTCACCCGAGCCCTCGATGCTCCAAACCAAACATGTACACAAGTCAAAAAATCTCATACGAACTCACTCGCACGATCAAATAGCCAAAATACACCTAGAACTACGAATCAGACACCAAATCAAATGAAATTTTCAATAGAACTTTAGAAATTCTAGTTTAACAACCGGACGTCTAAATCACGTCAAACCAACTCCGTTTTTCACCAAATTTTACAGACTAGTCGTAAATATAGAAATGAGCATATACCAAGTTCCGGAACCAAAATCCAAGCTCGGTAGCAATAAAGTCAAACCTTGATCAAAATTTTAAATTAATTAAATAAATTTTCGACAAGATGCAATAACTCGAGTTAGGGATCTCCGAATTCGATTTCGGGCATATGCTCAGGTCCCAAATCACGATACGGACCCACCGGGACCGTCAAAATACGGATCCGGGTATGTTTGCTCGAAACATTGACCGAAGTCAACTCCAATGGATCCTTAAGGCAAAATTTGACATTTTATCAATTTTTAACATAAAAGCCTTCCGGAAAGAGATACGGGTTGTGCACGTAAATCGAGGAAGGCTAAAATGAGATATATGACGTTTCGAAACACAAAATTAAAGTTTAAAACTTTAGATGACCTATCGGATCATCTCAGAAAGTATCAACAGTGATGTGCACTTAGTAAGTGTGGATCTTTAACCAACAAGGAATGTGAAGTTGACTATATTTTGGCGATGTACATATTTGCAATTTTTTCCCTCGAAGAGTTGGAATTCACGAAATTATAACCTCAAGCTGAAGCTGAAGCAAACTGTAAAACTCCCAACATAAAAATAACTTCATCGCGACAAACTACATACATAGGACATAAAAGTTATAATTTTCATGATCTTTATGGGGTTTTAATCAAATGTCCCAAGGCTGTCGTACAGATCAATTATTGACACTGAACAATTAAATAAATAGAGAGACAAAGAAAGAAAATAAGTGTTAGAACATTAATTATTTAGACAAGGGCAGCGTGCCCTTAGGTTGGGGTCGGGCCATGACCATAAGAGTTTTTAGTATAAATTGCGCGGGACATATTATTTGGTGTCCCCATTTAATTTATATTCATTTTTTTTAAAATATTTAACCTGTACCCACTTTTTAAATAACTTCAGCTCTCATTTCCCTCGCTGAGCTGAAGTTCACCAGTTAAGCTGAAGTTCGCCAGTTATAAAGACAAAACTTCAGCATACGGGGCTGAAGTTCCCCAGTTACAAAGACAAAACTTCAGTTAGAGCTGAAGTTTCCCAGTAAGTTCTCAAGTTATAAAGACAACAACTTCAGCATACGGGGCTGGAGTTCCCCAATTTACAAAGACAAAACTTCAGTTAGAGCTGAAGTTTCCCAGTAAGTTCTCAAGTTATAAAGACAACAACTTCAGCATACGGGGCTGGAGTTCCCCAATTTACAAAGACAAAACTTCAGCTCGTATGCTGAAGTTGTTGTCTTTATAACTTGGGAACTTCAGCCCCGTATGCTGAAGTTCCCCATTTACAAAAGACAAAAATTTAGCTCTAGAGCTGAAGTTCCGCAGTGTAACTAGGAGAACTTCAGCCCGTATGCTGAAGTTTTTGTCTTTATAACTGGGGAACTTTAGCCCCGTATGCTAAAGTTCCCCATTTACAAGAGCTGACGTTTTTGTCTTTATAACAGGGGAACTTCAGCCCCATATGCTGAAGTTCCCCATTTACAAAGACAAAAACTTCAGCTCTAGAGCTGAAGTTTCCCATTTACTAGAGCTGAAGAACTTCTGCTCTAGAGCTGAAGTTCGCAAGCTACTTCAGGTCCCTCTACTAGAATGCTGAAGTTTTGCGTGATTGCCTCTGCTACTTCAGCCCCCGCATGCTGAAGTTATGCGCAAAAGCGGGTACAGATGCAATTTTTTTTACAAAGCATGTATAAGTTAAAACTTGACACAAAAAATAGGTACGGATGCAAAAGCCCCGAGTTTTTATGACACCAAAAATATATTCTTTTTTAATTATAAAATTTAGGACCATACGATAAAAGACAAAAAATAGTAATCATTCGATAATAAATTTCAATTCCAAAAATCATACTATCTTCTATCAAGAAGCACAATTGAATGGAAAAGGAATTAAATATTAATTGATCAATTATTTATTGACTCCACAGTATCATAAAATTGGATTTCTCTCGTTTCATTCATTGTGTCCAAATTCCACCGTGCCCCATCATATAATGCAGATGGCTCTATATTTGATATTGTAGGTATTTTTCGGATTAATGGATAAATCTTCTGAATAAGAAAACTTTGCCTTATGTAAATAGTAATTAAAAATTCCACATAATTGATCAATTAGATATGAAGGGGCTAGTTAAGTTAAATGGATAGCAAAAAAAATTTCTTAATTGCTTACTAAATCATCATCGTCATCATCATATACTAATAATGGATTTCAAACTAATCTTTTTCTCAATAATTTCAGAAACAATTCTAATTCTGGTTATAAGAAAAAACTATTTTCCAACTGGCTATAGAACAACTTCTTAAAAAGAAAAAAGAAAAAAAAGGAGAAGATATTAGCGCATAAAATATTATGTTTTGGGGGTTTTGTCGGTGTGGCTGTGTCCCAATTTCTCAAAGCCAAAAATGAGGTACAAACCTAGAGGAAAAGCCTTGTAAAAAGAAATACCCAACCCAACTGATATTGGGAGATTTTACATCTATACCCGCTTTTTGGGTCACGTTTTAATTTATATTCGTTTTACAAAAAGAATTGCAAGCGTACCCACTTTTCACATAAACTTCAGACATACGGGCCTGAAGTAACAAAGACTTTCACACAAACTTCAGCATTCTAGGCTTTTTCAAAGATTTCAGCAGAAGTGCTGAAGTTATTTAGTTCATTTGTAAAAACTTCAGCACTAAATAAGCTGAAGTTTTGTCCTGGATTAATTAGTTTTGTCATAAAACTTTTTCAAAAACTCCAGCATCTTCTGCTGAAGTTAATTAGTTCATTTGTAAAAGTTTCAGCACTCTATATACTGAAATTTTGTCCTGGATTCACTAGTTTTGTCGTCATTAGCTTTTTGAAAAACTTCGGCAGAAGATGCTAAAGTTATTAGTTTAGTTGCAAAAACTTCAGCACCCAATATGCTGAAGTTTTGTCCTGGATTCAATAGTTTCTCATAAAAAGCTTTTTGAAAAATTTCAGCAGAAGATGCTGAAGTTATTTAGTTTAGTTGTAAAAACTTTAGCACCCAATATGCTGAAGTTTTGTCCTGGATTAATTAGTTTTGTCATAAAGCTTTTTCAAAAATCTCAGCAGAAGATGCTGAAGTTATTTAGTTTAGTTGTAAAAACTTTAGCACCCAATATGCTGAAGTTTTGTCCTGGATTCAATAGTTTCTCAGAAAAAGCTTTTTGAAAAACTTCAGCAGAAGATGCTGAAGTTATTTAGTTCATTTGTAAAAACTTCAGTACTAAATAAGTTGAAGTTTTGCACGGGTATCAGGAAGGCGGCGCCTGAAGTTTTAAAAATTAGGGTATAGGTTAAATAATTTTAAAAATATGGGTATAGGTTAAATGGGGGCGACCAAATAGGGCATCCCGTGCAATTTTTATATTGATATTAGGGTAAATACTTTTTCGCATCGATATTTATACCTAACTAAATAATTAACCTTAAAAATCATCAAACTAAAATAAAAATGTATATTATATTACTTAACCATGTTTAAATTTTAAGAAGTATATATATAAAACTTCTTACATTCATCAGCTTGGCGTAAGTATCCGGGTATGAGTAAGTTTTTTCCCTGATATTATAGTGTTACCTAATCCTCTCATCTTGTTTCTGGCATTTAGCAAAATAACAAAATTTTGTTGAGTAAGATGGAATATTATCTCCAAGAAACAAAAAATAAGTACTGTATTTACTGTAGTATTGCTACTCTTTTAATGCATCTATATGTCTTTCTGCTTTTGTAATTTAATAAGTTTAGAGCTTATCATATGTTTCCTTATTCATGCTAAATTTTCATCCACTTGGCCACTTGGGCAACGTTTCAAATTTTAGAGAAATGGGGCTTATAGAGCAATTTGTCATTTTTCACTTTTTTAAAAAAAAGAGTATTGCATAACCAAATATATGATCTTACTGTTGGTATTGCTTCTCTTTCGTGGTCTTTTCATTACCTTTTTAAACATTATTATGATTGTATTTTGCTTGAGCTAGAGGTTTATCGGAAATAACCTTTCTACATTTAAAAGGTAGAGATAAAGTTGCATATGCACTACGATCCTCTGTTGAAAAATTAATTCAAAGTTATAGTAGGAAACCTTAATTGTTTAGGAGTAGGTTTATTCAATTCTTGTCTAAATAGGATTTGTAGTCAAAATCAATGACTTTCATATTTCTAATTACAAATAAGTTTCATACTATTATAAATAGGGGTATTGACAGATTATTTTACGTGTGGAGATTTGTGAGAACTGTAGAGAGCTTTCAGAAATTTATAATATTTTTCCTTGAAATTGGCATCAGAACTTGTACGATCTTGGAAGAGAATAAAGTAGCTTTTGCTGCATGCGGACGACTCTAGCCAATATATGCCGCCCTTGTGGCCAAAGGTTATATGGGAAAAGCCATGAATTATGTTGGCAAAATCATAGATAGTTATCAACAAAAGTAGTTCCTTTTTTTTAGGGTACTCCCGGGAACATATCCAGTGGAGACGGGGTGGGGCCTGTAGCTCAGAGGATTAGAGCACGTGGCTACGAACCCCATTGTCGGGGGTTCGAATCCCTCCTCTCTCACAACCGGCCCATTTCACGATAGATTCAAGAAAGAAAAGCAAATCTCAGGAAGTACAAACAAATATGGCACAAGAGGAAGAAACTCTTCTCTAAAAGTTAGAGAGAGGTTAAAGTTAGAAGTTGATTTTACGTGAATTAACAAAATTGGTTGTTGGTGACAAAGTACATCACGGGAGTTGAAGACAGGTGCTTCAACAAAATTGAGTGTTGGTGATAGAGTGCATCAACGGGTGTTAAAGACATGTGCTTCAATAAAAATTGATTGTTGGTGGCTGATCATGCCCAACTCTAGTCCTGGAAAGGATAAGCAATCGCTACAAATATAATCTGGTCTAAAAGTCCGGAGTCGAGTTTCAGAGAGAATTAAGGCTTAGCTACAACTATTCAGTATTGCCAAGAAATACAAGTTCAAATTATTTCCTAGTTATACAGATTGTAATATTATTTTAAAGCAGTAAAATTATCAACTAACAAGACTAAGGCTTAAGGAGGTCTAGAGTTATGATTTCTCCAACTGTTGAAGTCCTTTTTGCTATGTCTTCTATAATTTCGCCTATTATTCTCTACCGGTCGTGAGTGCTTTAAATGTCGTGATTCTCTCTCGAGCAACTACCACAATTTATTAGATGTATTCTCTCGAGCTACACTAGCCGGCACTAATTCACCACTCAATACAATCGCACCAAGGTTTCATTATCTCTAATCTCCCCTTTAAATCCTCCGCATTGATCTCTCACATACGTTAGGAGTGATGTTGTTCAACAACTACCTATATGCATACCCTCTAGCAATGCACACTAAATAGGCACAATCAATTGATGGTCATTTAATCAACATCAACGAATACGTAATTGAACAAGTAGAGAAATCCAACGGCTCAATTATATAAAAACATAACAAAAATTTATCCTACAAAAGGTTCCATCAAAACCCTAGATAACAAATTAATTATTCATAATAGTATGCAAAACTACAATACTAGAATTCATAACAATGGAAAATAGGAAGAAAGAGGAAAAAATGAGGAAGTTGAATCCTTCTCCTTGCTCCAAGCGTGTTCTTGCCTCTCCCAAGTCTTTTCTCCCTACAAAGTAGTGTCTCTCCATTAAAAGCACGTTTTAGGATGCATTTATAGTGACTAGGGTTTGTATAGGGCGAATTTTCCTTCTTCTATTTCTGATTTGAGAAACTGGTTTCTTCTGCTCCGGTCTCGGTCTGGCGAAGTAAACCTCGCTTCGCTGTCTGTGACTTTTTTGGTTTCTTCTGCTCCGATCTCAGTTTGGCGAAGTAAACCTCACTTCGTTGTCCCGTACTTTTCTCTTCAGCTCTTTTTTCACTAATCTTCTCCTATTTGATCCTTTGCCGCATAAGTTTGTTCTTACACATAATAAACACTTAATGAGCATATTTTCACTTCAAAAGCGGTATGAACTCCTGCAACTCACACAAGAATTAACACACAAACACACTCAAAACGTGCACTTTTCATCCTTATCAGTGGGAAAGTACATCAACGATAGTTAGAGACAAGTGTTTCAGCATAATTAGAAGTTGGAGAAAAGTGCTCCAACACACAACAAAAAAGCCAGATGTATACAACTTTGAATTATGGGGGAATGTTGAAAAATTAATTCAAAGTTGTAATAGGAAACCTTGATTGTTTAGGAGTTGGTTTATTCAATTCATCTAAATAGGATTTGTAGTCAAAATTAATATAGGAATAGGCTTTTGCATTTCTAGTTACAGAATAAATTTCGTACTATTATAAATAGGGTGTTGATAGATTATTTTATGTGTGTAGATTTATAAGAACTATAAAGAATTTTCAGAGATTTATAATTTTTTTTTCCTCCCCAAACCTCACATGTTAAATTATATTGTGTTTGATGTTGTTAATTGAAGCAAGTTTAAATAAGAAAGTGTTACGTTGAGACTTTCTTTCACATCTTGCTTTCTAGGCCTAAATATTAAAATGGAACTATTAATCGGATTATCTTTTTAATCACTAATAGATTCCTTCAATTAGAGATATCAGTAAACATATCTTGGTCATTACTAAACTCACTCTTGCAGATGTTAGTATATTGTTAATAAATCTTGGGAATCTTTGGTTAGTTGGAACTATGGATTGTTTATTTTTTTCTATATCTTTGTCATAATGATCACAAAGAAGGACAAAATTAGTATGAGCTGTTTCTTATAAGTCAAAATACTAGTTCTCAATTGAAAAAAACAAAAATCAAGCTTAATTAAAGTTTAAACTAAGAAGTGTCAGACTTCGACACTTTTTTATTAAAAAATAAATAATTTTTCCACTCCATTATAGTGGGGATTAGGGAAGGGGAAGGGAAGTAGGTAACGGATAGTGTATAGAATTCCAACGATATTATTAGATTGTATGTTTTAGTAATCTTCAAGCAGTTTATTCTCATATTTAACGAAAAAATTGGTATAACTTTAAGGAATTAATCTTAGATTAAATCCAACTATTGATCTTTCATTAGTGATGAGTTCCTTGGATTACGTTAATATTTACATTATCATACAATTTGAATTTGATAATGATTCACTTAAATGTATGATATATTTTGAATAATTCATGGGAATCTATTATTAGTTGTGATATTGAAGAATCATTTATTTCTTTGATATATCTTAGTCAGATTGATCCAAGAAGGAATAAAACAGCATTAGCTGTTAGAACTTAGAAGTCAAAAAATCCAAATATAAATCGAATAAAGATCCAAAAAAGGTTTAAATTCCTTCTTCTTTTTTAGAATAACCCGTCCATTTCCTAAAGTTATCCAAGTTGTACACAAAAACTGGAAAACTTGACGAGAGTCAACATCTAGTTGAAGTTTATTTTTCCCAATATTGACAAAAGAAGGAGAAAATATAAAATCAATGATTTCCTAGTTAGCTTATTTTATCTACTTTATTTATTTCAAACTGTCTTACTTTTTAAAGTTTGGTTGTCCACTGATGTGGCCATTTATTTCATAGACAAATCAATTTTTCTTTAGTACATTCTATTACCAAGAAATGTGTTGTGCGATTAGCTTTTATGTTAAAAAAATTCAATTCTTTAAAATAATACCTTTATTTTTGTTTATCCATAAAACGGTATAGTTGAATTTGTAATGTTGTTTATAGACAAGCGAATCGATTTGATTCCAAAGTGATAAATATATCAAATAAAATGTAAGACTTAACGTTGAAATCGAGATAAGGCAGCAGATAACTTGGTTCTGGGAGCAGATCTTCTGAAGGCAGTAATACGAATATCAATAGACAAGAAATAAAGTATTATTGAGCTCTTGAATAGTATATAGCTTAAGTTTATCAGAAAATTCATGTCTCTTACAATGGCTGTTGAAGTCACTATTTATAGTTGCACCTAGGAACAAGGTCCTAGGATCAAGCCTCTCTTAAATGACAGTTATGGGGGTCATTGAAGAATGTGTAACGGCATGCCAAAGTTCTCTATAACGATCTGGGTGTTTAATAATGCAACATATTCTCCATTGAATGTTATCGGGTGGCAAGCATTCGTTTGTCTTCATTAACTATATTACCTTCGGGGCTTCTCGGTGTCAATCGAAAATGTTGCCCACGGTCTTGGTTTCCATCTGTCTCGCTTTTTGTCTGTCTCCGGTTCTACGTGTCGCTCCATTATATGAGTATTTAATGCATACCGTTTACCCTATACAGATAGTTTCCTTACGTTCTGGTGGCACATTCTTGTGTCGTCGGGAAGTTGGTGAAGATACCTTTCTTGGCTGGGAACTTTTTGATCTCCTCTAAAGTTTCTGACGCTTAATTAGATGCACGTCTCTCCGCATTTAATGCCCCGAACATGCGTCACTCCACGATTTAGCAATACTTTCGCTGGTTCTTGAGGTAATCACGGCCACAATTTTAGCCGTATATTCCTTTACTTATATGCCTCATTCTTCTTCTTTTACACTTCACAATTTTTCGAACTCTCTCAACTTCTCTAACTCAACTCTTTCTTGCTCTCACTCTTCTTTAACATTCTTCTTCAAACAATTCTCACTTCCTTCTGCTAACCATGACCTCTTCTTCCATGAACTCAAGCTTTTCAAAAAATGAAGAAAACACCGATGATGTTGTTCCTCCTACGGTGAGCACCATTATTCCCAGAAGGCATAATAGATCCAAGAATTTTGAAGAGAAGCTTCCTTCTGCTAATTCCCGCACATGGGTTGTTGGTGTGTATCCTTCTTTCATGCATCCTTCTATCATTTCTGTTGTGATAGTAGGATTTGGTTGTAATGATTTGAACATCATCGCTCCTGATCTAGCGGAGCGAGTAACCTTCCCTAAGAAGGGGTTTACATACGTTTATATGTATCCTTTCACTCTGGGTCCATTCTTGTTGAGCGCGAGACTTGACCCCGTAATCTTGGAGTTTTGCTACATGTATCAAGTCTGCTTGGCACAGGCTAGTCCCTGTGGGTGGCGAACGGTAGCCTGTCTACGACGGCTATGCCAGGAGACGTGGGAAGACCTCTCCTTGGCTCGCATGATGAATCTTTACTCCCCCAAATTTTTTTGTGGTGGAGTGATAAGCTTTAGAAAACGTGGTCACTTTGCTCTGTTCACCAGCATAGATGATAACAACGACCGTGGACGGAGCGGTTCATTGTAGTTGCCACCAGGACATTATCCCGGCCACAACTCCATCTTCCCCGAGTTATGGACTCGTACGCGTAAGTTCAACGTATGTCTTTTCCTCGATTAAAAGTTGTTTCATGCTGTTAATGATCTTTCTCTTTTCACAACTTCAGCAACTCGGTGGACACCATCAAGTGTTGAAGGCTTGGACCAGTGGGTCCAGAAGATTTTGGATATTACCACGTATGAGATCCGTCAGTGGAAAGAACTGGCCCTCAAATACAGGTGGAAGACCAAAAATCATAGTAAGTTAATTCCCGAACTTAATCTTGTTTTTACCTCATGTATAAGAAGATTGGCTAACTTCTCTTTCCGTTGAATTCAGGCCTTCCGTAGGGCTCTGTTACCGTCCCCAAGGAGGACGTTTTGGTTTATCCCACAGATGCAGGGAGGTTGTTGCAGGAGGCCTTCACTCGAACATGCGACATCGGACCTGCTTTCGGTGCAGGTGCTTCCTCTCGGAGTCTCCGACCGGAGAACAAGCAACAAAAAATGCGAAGTTCCTCTACGATAGAGGGCAAAAATAAGAGGGTGAAGAACGCCGCGCCCGAACCAGTCACAACCACTGTGGTGATTGATGACAATGGGGAAGCCAGCGATGAAGGGGCTTCCCTACAGAGGAGACAGCAACCTTCATCAGCTCAACAAAATGCTAAATTTGAAGAGCTAATAACACCGACCAAGGACGGCGCCCAAGCGCTATAACGAGAGTGTGATATAATGGAGGATGCCAATTCTCGCTTCCGAGTCCAGTTGCGGCTTCCGGTACTGTGAGGCTGGGTACATGTCCTCTTCCGTCTTTGGTTGATGAGCAACCAATAACTAGCACTAGTTTTACTGCAGCTGCTTCTCAACCCACGATGCCATCAGCTTCTTCTCCTTCTTCGCCAACCATGCCTTCACCACCAACACCTGCTACATCATCCCCACCGGTCGCAGACACCCGAGATGAGGATATTCCCCCTCCACAGTCCCAGACCATGGGAAATTGGGGAATAATTATTCGCTCCCCCTCTGCATATCTTCAAAGGAGGAGGAACGTCTCTCTCGGTCTCTACTGAGTTCCATCTGTTTCCCCCCACCCCCCTAGTGGAACTTGACAATTACCTGAAGTTGCTAGCTTCAGAGAAAGATAAGAAAAAAATACACTCTCTTTCGGTGGCGTGTATGGTGAACAAGGCCATGCACAACGCAACATCGGTATGATATTTGTTCCTTTTATTGCTTTTTCTGGTCTTATTATGACGGGATTTCTGATTTGAGTTTTTGGGTAAACAGGCTAACTTGCTTGCTTCTGAGGCCTTCAAAAGTTGGTCCTCAATAAAGAAAACTTGCGTCCGAGCGGGATTAGTTGTTGGCCAAGTGGGATCAAATTACTGCTCGCCTTACAAGTTGCCGAAGCCATTGAGCTGGAGGCTCGGTTGTAGCAGAGTGAGCAAGAAGTGATGACCATCAGGCAAGAGGCCGCCCTGTTAAAGGTACAATTTCAAGAGTCCAAAGCAAAATGGTTTGAGGTCCAAGATGTTATTCTTGTTGCTTCCTAGCGTGAGACCGCCTCTACTTAGACGTTGAATAATTTGGAAGCAGCCTTGAAGTCCAAAGTTGATGTTGGTACTGAGGAGAATTGTGCACAGATGGAAGAGAAGTGCAAAAGGGTTATGAAGCATAATAAATTTTATAACTCCACTATCTGTGACCTTGATCTCAGCCTTCAGGCCACAAGGTCCGAGCGGAATAACCTTTCGACCGTTGTTGACCAGCTTAAGTCATATATTCAATGACGAGCGGATTCTCTCATTGTTGAAAGACATATTCTAGGTATAACATGAGGAGAAAAACCTTGGAAGAGGCCAAAGGGAGAACTATTGATTTTAATGCTGAGATCGCTAAGGCGCGTGAGTTGGAGTCAACTACCCTAAGGGCCTCCCGGTTCAACCTGATGCAAGTGATTTTTCTAGTTTTGGTTTCGCATTCTTAGGAACTGAGGAGGAATTTGAAGAGGATGATGATGAAGGCCAAAGTCCCGAGCCGGCGGTAGATCCGCCTACTTCTCTTGGGGCGGAGATGCTTCTCTTCCCCCAAGTTCTGGGGATGCATTAGTTTAGTTATTTGCTTTTTTTCCCTTTGTTTTTCATGCTTTTGTACTTATGTCGCTTGGCACGTCTGTTACATAAAAGGGTCTTTTCATTTAAGCATTGCACAAATTTTACTTTTTTTGCGTCGAGTTATGCAAGACTTCGGGTGCGTTTACCCCGATAGTATGTTCATTTCCGGAATAAATTCTTCCAGAACTAACCCTTTACTTTAAGGGTTTCATAAGAGAGGGGCCGCTTATGTTTACGGTGCTCTTGAAGATGACGTCTCCTGTTTATTCCGGCACTAGCATTTGAAATACTCGATTAACTTTCAAATGTTAAAATTAATTCATCCTTCGGACAAGAAACAAGATAAGAATAAAAGGACTTACTTTATTCCTTCCATTTTTAAAAGTACATAAGCATATGCTGAAAACGAATTGTCATTACTTGTGGCTAATTTGTACAACTTGTTTCTACGGGGTTGGCCGTGCAGTCCTCGGTCCTGATGATACATCTTTGTTCTCGGATTTTGTAGTCCTAATTTTATGTGGTAGTCATGTTTCCATATTCTCACATCATTCCCCAAGTGTTCGATTGCGAAGAAGAATGGAGTTTGGACACTGAAAGTCTTGTCTCTTTGAAAATCCCACTACTGAATAGTTTGATAATCTTTGGTCCGATAGCAAGCTTCATTTCCCATTAGTAACTTTGCTATAAAGCCAAATATTATCTAACTAACCCTAGTGGCTTGCACTCGTGAACAGTCGGGTAACCTTTGGTCCGATAGCAAGCTTTATTTCCCGTTAGGAACTTTGCTATCGAGCAAAAGATTATCTAACCGTCCCATAGTGGTTTATTATTTGCATGCCTTGTCGTTTAAAGGTCATATTTATGTTGATGGTGTTTCCTTCGTAGTATGCTTTCCGTTGCTGCCTTGTTAAAAATCTTGCCAGAAAAAACCCAATTGGGACAAGAACTGGACGAAGGGAAAAAGAGTGCAATACATACTTTCAGTATAGGCGGTGCTCATCAGCAATAATTCCTTTTTGAAGTGTGCCACATTCCAGTTTCTCGGCAATTTTACTCCGTCTTGATTTTCCAGTTCATATGATCCTTTTCCCGGTGACAGCTGAAACCCAGTAGGGGCCTTCCCACATCGGAGCCAGCCTCCCTACGTTGAGCTCTCAGGTGCTTTGAGTCACTTTCCTTAAAACCAAATCTCCCACTTTGAAATAACGGAGATTGGCTCTTCGATTATAATATCTTTCCATTATTTATCTCTGGGCCGCTATCCTTATATGCGCCAAGTCCCTGCGTTCTTCAAGAAGCTCCAACGTAACTAGCAACGCTTCATTGTTTGCTTCTTCGTCCGCCCAGAAGTATCTCAGGGTAGGTTCTCATAATTCCACCGGGATCAGAGCTTCTGCTTCATATACAAGAGAGAAAGGTGTCTCTCCGGCGCTTGATTTGGTCGTTGTCTGGTATGCCCAAAACACTCCCGGTAACTCTTGGGCCTTTTGCCTTTGGCTGCTTCCGATCTCTTTTTAAGATTTTGAATGATTACCTTATTGTCGATTTTGCTTGGTCGTTTGCACTCGGGTGGTACAACGAAGATGCCTTTTTGATTTTCAAGTCTTCAACGATTTTGGTGACCTTTGCACCTATAAATTGTGGCTCGTTGTCACGGGCTATCTCCTTTGATATCCTGAACCTGCAAATTATATTCTCCCCCAGGAAATCGACCACTTCGCGCTCGCCGATTTTCTGGTAAGGACTTGCTTCATCCCACTGAGAGAAATAGTCAATTAAAACTAAAAGAAATTTTATCTTACTAGGAGCCAGCGGCAGTGGACTGCTATGTCCATCCCCTATTTCATGAATGTCCAAAGAGACAATACTGGATGCAGTAATTCTGCCGGTTGGTGCTCCAACAGCGTGTGGCGTATATTTCGAAATAAATTTCTTAGTGTCTTGTTCCATCCAGGGCTAGTAGTAACCTTCCCTAATTAGCTTTAATACCAACGAGTCCGTACCCGAGTGATTTCCACAAATTCCTTTGTGAACTTCTCTATTGACGTAATTATCCGTGGAGGCTCCTAAACATCGGGCCAACGGGCCTTGGAAAGACTTTCTATACAATCAGGCCCCCTGAAGCAGTAACGGACTGCTTTACTGCGTAGCGCCCGAGATGCCTTGGGATATTCAGGTAGTTTGTCATGCTCATGATAGTCAATGATCTCATTTCTCCAGCCCCAGACAAAATTGGTCGCATTTACTTCATAATAATCGTCCACATCCAATGCCGAATGCATAAGCTGCACGACCGTACCGGATTCTGATCCCTTTATTTCCGTGGATGAGCCCATATTGGCCAGTGCGTCTGATTTCGCATTTTCTTCTCCTGGGATGTGGGTGATTGACCATTCCTTGAACCGTGCGAGCAGAGTCAGAACTTTCACTACATATTATTGTATGCGTTCCTCTTTGGTGTCAAAGATCCCGTATAACTGATTTACTACCAGTCAGGAGTTACACTTGATTTCTATGACCTCAGAGTCTAGTTCCCGGGCCAGCTCAAGTCCTGCAATCAAATTCTCATACTCGAATTCATTGTTAGTCAATGGAATAGTTATTATGGCCTACCTCAGGGTTTCTCTTGAGGGAGTGATTAATACTAGCCCGAGTCCGGACCCTTTCATGTTGGAAGCTTCGTCCATGAATAAGATCCAGACTCCCGATGTCGATTCCAAAACCATCACTGCTTCTTTGGTGGCCAAAAGTAATAGTCCAGGACTAAAATCGGCCACAAAGTCGGCCAAAACTTGTGACTTGATCACAGTCCTAGGTTTATACTCTATGCTGAATTCACTCATTTCGATTGACCATTTGGCCACTCGACCTGAGAGTTCAAGTTTGTGAAAGATATTTTTCAGGGGAAAAGTTGTCACCACGGCTATCGGGTGGCATTGAAAATAAGGTCTAAGCTTTCAAGCGGCGACTACGAGAGCTAAGGCCAATTTTTTGAGGTGTGGGTAGCGAGTTTACGCTCCAGTTAAAATTTTACTAACATAATAAATAGGAGATTGTGTACCTTCGTCTTCATTGACTAAAATGACATTTATCGCTACCTCCGATACCACTAAGTAAATTAGCAACTTTTTGCCTTCCTCCGGTTTAGATAAACGGAGGGCTCGATAAATACCTTTTCAAATCTTTCAAAGCATGTTGGCATTCTGGAGTCCATTTGAAGTTGTTCTTCTTTTTTCAGAAGTGATAAGAAGTGATGGAATATTTGTGAAGAACGAAAAATGAAATGCTTAAAGCGACCAGTCTCCATGTTAATCTCTGAACCTCTTTCACATTTGATATTTGATCGGGAATGTCTTCGATGGCCATAATTTTATCGGGATTGACCTTGATCCCCCTTTGTGACACCAGGAACAAAAAAAACTTATTGGATCTGACTCTGAATGCACACTTTTGGGGTTAAAGTTCATGTTGTGCTTCCTTAGGATGTCAAAGGTTTCTTGGAGGTGTTTAAGATGATCACTTGCGTTCAAAAACTTAACCATAATATCATTTATGTAAACTTCCATTATTTTCCCTATTTCCTTTTCAAACATTTTGTTCACAAGTCTCTAATAAGTGGCTCCGGCGTTCTTAAGCCCGAAAGGCATCACATTATAGCAATATGTGCCAACGTTCGTTGTGAATGAAGTTTTTTTCTGATCCTTCGGGTTCATTTTGATTTGGTTGTACCCGGAATAGGCATCGAGGAAATTTATCAACTCATTTTCGGTTGTCACATCAATCATTTGATCAATGTTTGGCAATGGGAACGAGTCTTTTGGGAATGACTTATTCAGATCCTTATAATCTATACACATTCGGAATTTATTATTCTTTTTGGGAACTACTACTACATTAGCTAGTCAGTCAGGATACTTTACCTCCCCGATTGAACCGATATCAAGCAATTGACTTACCTCTTCTTTAACGAACCTATTTTTGACCTCGGCAATATGGGAATTTCTTCTGCTTTACTGAAGGGATGTCGGAATCCACGCTTAACTTGTGCACGGCCACCTCTAGTGGGATACCTGTCATATCTGCACGCGACCATGCAAAATAATCAATATTAAATTTAAGAAATTCTATAAATCCTTACCTGAGCTTGGAGTTTACTCGTGTCCCCAAGTAGAATTTCCTCTCCAAGAATTTCTCGAACAATTCGACTTGTTCGAGTTCTTCTGTTGTGGATTTGGTTGCGTCCGTTTCTTCTGGTACCTGGAAATACCTTGGTACCTGATAGGATTCCGATGACTCCCCTCTGTTGTCGACTTCATTTGGCTATGGGGGCAGGCGTCAGTTCTTGTAATTGCTATGTCACATGGTCCTTCCCTTTGCTATCCGAAATCGAGATTATGTTCATCTCCCTTGTCGCTAGTTGATATCCTCGTAGTTGTTTAATTTCCTCTGGAGTTGGGAATTTTAGAATTTGATGGTATGTTGATGTAACAACCTTTATCTCGTGTAGTCATGGTCTTCTAAGAATAATATTGTAGCATATATCATCGTCTACTACTTCAAACAGGGTCATCTTCATTACCCCTTCGGCATTCTTGGGCAGCAGAATCTCTCCTCGGGTTGTCACACTTGCTAAGTTGAACCCGAAGAGAAGCCTTGTGTTCGGAATGATGCTTCCGGTTAGCTTGACTTGTACCAGCACTCTCCATTGGATAATATTTGTTGAACTTCCCGGGTCCATCAAAATACGTTTAATTTTAAAATCTAAAACATTAAGGGAAATTACCAAGGCATCGTTGTGCGGTAGTAGGAGTCCATCGGCGTCCTCTTCCGTGAATGTGATATTTTCCTCGGCGACTTCTCGGAGTCTTTTGCTATGGGTTACTAATACATTTGTCTTTTTTGCGGCTGAGAAAGTTACACCATTGATCCTTTTTCCTCCGAAAATCATGTTGATCGTCAGATGAAGAGGGTCTTCTCATGTCTTTGAGGGATCCGCGTTATCTGGCCGCGGCCATAGTTATTCTTAGCCTGATCACTAAGGAACTCTCTGAGATGACCATTTTCAGCAATGTTGCCACCTTCCCACGCAAATGCTGGCAGTCCCCAAGTTGGTATCCGTTGGTTCCATGATACTCACACCATAGATTATGATCCTTATAACTAGGGTCGGATCTCATCGGCCTCGGGAATCGTAGTTCCTTAATGTTCCTCATCGCCGATACCCAATCCACCATGCTGATGTTGAAATTGTACTCAGGGAGTCTAGGGTAGGTGGAATCCCAGGATCCTGACGTCTCTTTATCCTACAACAATCTGTTGTTCCGGCCATGGTTGGCTCTTCTATTGGTTGTGAACCTGTCTACAGACAAGAAATCTCTGTCGCGTCCTTCGGCCCTTTTGTAGGGAAAAAATTGACCTTTAGTAAACCGTCGATCTGCGTCGAAATCATACTTCAACTTTTCCTTATTATTCTCTCGATCCTGACCCTTAATTGACGCCGATAAATGGAATTGGTCATTCTCTATTTTTATCTTCGATTCATAGCGGTTGTGGACATCCGCCCATGTTGTTGCCTAGAACTCGAGAAGACTTTCTTTCAGTTTTCGGGAAGCGTCAAAGCTCATCGGGTTCAGCCCCTTAATAAATGCCTCAACTGCCCATTCATTTGGCACGACCGGTAGCAACATCCTTTCCTTCTGAAATCTAGTCACGAACTCTACAGTAGTTCGGACTCTCCTTGCGTAATTCTGAATATGTCGACCTTTCAGGCCAGCACCTTCTTGGCCCCAGCATGGTCCATGGTAAAAGAATCCGCGAACATCTTGAAGGAATCTATTTAGTGCTCGGGTAAAAGTGAATATCATGTTAGGGGCCCCTTCGAGAGGGTCTCCCTAACTTTTTCAGCAAAACTAACTCAATCTCGTGCGAAGCTAAGTCGTTCACTTTCACTGTTATTGTATAGGTGGTGATATACTCCTGAGGATCTGAGTTCCTATCATATTTTGGCACGTCTGGAATTTTGAACTGCTTCGGGATTAACTTTGGTGTCACGCTTGGTTTGAAAGGAAACTAAGTGTATTTCCTTGAGTCCGGACCTTTCAACACTAGCGGTGCGCCCGGGATTTGATCCATTCAGGCGTTTATTTCTCTCATAAACCGCATCAGTTTGGGTTTAAAGGGATCATTTTCGTTATTGTTACCAGATTCGTTGCCATTCCCCCGGCCCTGTCAAAGTCGACCTCGCCCCTCGAGGTGTTGTTATCAACCTTTTGTGTAGTTTAGTTTGTGGGGTATAGGGAGGAATTGGACCTCTTTCATTCGCGTTGATGGAAGCACCCGACAACGCTTGCCTCAAGTCTATCATGACCTGATCTTGCCGCAAGAGATAGCCTATAATAGCCTTTTGTTGTTCCCTCAGGATTCTCACTGTTTCCGCAATGTGCTTGTCTTTAGCATCATCAGGAGTTGCCTCCTGAACATGTCGTGGATATTGCCCGCCATGGACCGACGTGCCTTCATGCCCCTCGTTGCTGGTATCACTGGTCGAATCTCCTTGTTGAGGCTGATTTCCTTGGGCCTCAACCTTGTGCGTGATGTTGACACCGTTATCTGTGATTTTTTATGATTTTTCGCTAAGAAACAAAGAATTAAACATGTTAGTAATAGATGAAAGGATCAATCCAATTACGCAAGTGTCTAAGCCCCACTGTGGGTGCCAAACTGTTTACCCATAAAATAGTACAGTTAAATTTGTAACGTGGTTTATAGACAACCGAATCGATTGGATCTCAAAATGATAAATAAATCAAATAAAATGCAAGACTTAGCTTAGAAATTGAGATAAGGCAACAAATAGCTTGGTTCGGGAAGTAGAGCTTCTAAATGTAGTAATACAAATATCAATAGGTAAGAATAAAGTATTATTGAGCACTTGAATAGTATATAACATAAGTTTATAAGAAAATTCATGTCTCTTACGATGGCTAATGAAGTCACTATTTATAGTTGCATCTAGGGAACAAGGCTCTAGGATCAAGTCCCACTTAAATGATAATTGTGGGGACCATTGAAGAATGTGTAACGGCATGCTATGAATGCCAAAATTCTCTATAATGAACTGTATATTTAAAACTGCAGAATATTTTCTATTGAATGCTATCGTGTGGTAGACATTCGTTTGTCTTCATTTACTATATTCTCTTTGGGGCTTTCCGGTGCCAACCGAAGCTGTTGCCCCCGGTCTTGGTTTTCACGTGTCTCGCTTTTCATCTGTCTCCGATTTTACATGTCGCTCCATTATACGAGTATTTAATGCGGGCCGATTTTATCCTATACAATCTTCACTTTTGGATCCATTTTATTATAGAAAGTTTCAATTTTCTCTTTCACAATTATGTTCAAGGAGCACTTTACATAAATATAAAAGACTCAACTCATAATCTTGTTTGAAAAATCACCAAATGCAAACTCGTTTCATTATAATTCGATTTGAAATTGTAATATTGAAGTCCAGGCAAGAACGCGCAACATGAATTGGACAACTAATCCTCGAAAGTCTGAAACATTTCTATTGAGGACTCTCCTTTCTCGGCCTTTTGTCTAAGATCAAGGGGAAATCTACTCTAAATGCCTATTGAGGCAATTTTAATTATCTGTTACTGTCTATTTTAATTTGTCTTACAATGTATATCTATGTAATCTAAAATATTTATCCAATTACCTATTTTCAAAATCCTTTCCTTTCTAATCCCGGATTACGTAAAACCCCCATTAATTGCCCTAACCTATTTTCTCTTTTATTATCTTCTCAAATATTAATAAATATTTTTATTCTATCTTTCTCATTTCATAATAAGATGTACGTGTCCATTGGATATTTTTATTAATTTATTCTCCATTTCAAAATGGTATATAGTATATTATTATAACATATCCAAATTTTGTATAATCGATGACACACAAAATAAGTTAATTAGATTATGTGACAACTGATATTATTTCAGTTTAATAATTGAATTAATTTTTTTTTAAACTTTTTGCGTACAATTGTATACCCTGTTGGTATATCTATATACAATACCGTTATCATATGTTAGTTGGAACCTTTTTTGGTTGTATTAGCTACATTTAATTGGTACATTGTTTGATTTTTCTTTAGTAATAGTGGAATAGTACAATATCTTAAATTTTTTTAATTTTATTTTATGCACATGTATTATGAAATCATTTTGATTTTTTCTTTATGCGTTTATTTTATATAATAGTATTATAATACAATATCTTGAAATATATTATTATATTGATATGTGGTACACTATTTTTGATTTTTCTCTTTATGCATGTGTATGTAATATTCATATGGTCATATATAGTTGCTGGAATTAATTTGTAGAACTATATACCCTATTGGTATAATTATATGTCATATTGATATCATATGGTAGTTGAAATATTTTTTGGTTGTTTTGGCTATATTTTTAAGTGAATTTTATTCTGAAATAATTTATATGATCATATTTTGCTGTGTTGGATTTTCTTGTACCTATGGACATAGATTTTGTGTATTATGTAATAATTTTTATAGTTATATGCAGTTGTTGGAACGACCCCGTACAATTATATACTCAATTAGTATAGCTATATACTTTATTGGTATCATATGCTAGTTGAATCATTTTTTGATCGTATTAGCTGCATTTAATTGGTACACTATTTGGTTTTCTTTTAATAATAGTAATATAGTACAATATTTTAAAATACTTTATTATATTAATATGTGGTACACTTTTGTTTTATTTTTCTCCTTATGCATGTGTGTTATGTAAGAGTTGTATAGTCATATAGTTGCCGAAAATTAATCAGTAAAATTGCATACCATGTTGGTATAGTTATACGCCATATTGGTATCATATGGTAGTTTGAATTTTTTTGTTGTTGTTTTAGCTGCATTTTAAAGTGAATTCTATTATGGAATTATTTATATGAACATGATTTGCAGTGCTGGAATTTTTTTATGCCGATGGACATAGATTATGTGTATTATGTAATAGTTTTTATAGTTATAGGCAATTGTTGGAACGAACCCATACAACTATATACCCTGTTAGTATAGAGCAAGTTGCTTTGCGGATATTTAGCTTGCAATGCGAGCACGTACTTTTCTCATACTTTTATTGCATTCTTTAATGTTTTGGTATAGTAGTATAGTCACAAATAGTTGTAACAATATTCTAGAGCAAACATACACTCTATTGGTGTACATGTATACCATATTGATATTATATGCTACTAGAATTCTTTTTTGCTACCTATACTTTATTGTATTTTTTAATATTTTATTATCATTTCTATCTAACTAGTATACGGGGAGATTTGGTGGTTGTAGATTGTATTTTCTTGCTCCATAACTGGTTGCATTACTGCTAATGGTAGAGTGTGTGCTCATATTTATAGGGAAAGAGATCAGGGTTTGCATGACAATCACATGTTGATTCTTAGAATCTGATTATATAATTTATGGTGCTCAATATCAGTCAATGTGATATTAAGTGAATTAGATCAAGTGACAAATGATATTATTTCAGTTTGATAATTGAATTAAAAAATGAGAAAAAGACGAAAGGTATATTATACTAGTTATATTTAAAAAAAGGTGGAAAATATTTACTATATCAGTTATTTTTTCTTATTGTATAAAAATAAGAATAACAAAAAATAGTGAAAACAGTAAATGAAATTAGATTATGAAGAAAAAAAAAATATATATAAAAAAAGAGGTTAAAAGAAATTAGAAAAGGAACAAGAAATAAAAAAATAAAAGAAAAAAGAAGTTAAATGGAATTAGAAAAGGAACAAGAAATACAGAAAATAAAAAACAAAAAAATAAAGGAGTCAAAATTGAGTGTGAAATAAGTTATGGTAAAAAAATAATAATAATAATACGATTTGGGCAAAAATAAATGAATAGAAAAAGAGAGAAAGAAAAAAAAGAAGAGAAGAAAACTAGAAAAAAGAAAAGGAGAAAAAGAGGAAAAGAGAAAAGAAGCATAAAAATAAAAAAGAATTAGAGAAAAAAAAAGAAAATTCCCCACAAAAATTTCTATGGATAGGAAATGTAATTAGTTTGATGGGTAGAAAAATAAATGGGTAGGTAAGGATAAATAGTTTTATTTTTGTGGGTAACTGTGTCATTCACCCAAGATCAAGAGTAGTATTTGTTGTTATCATTTTACTATTTATATGCGAGTCATCGACCCACACGATATTAACTTAATTTTTTAAAGGGGAGAGTCCATCAAGGTAACTTGCTACCTGGGGTCTCGCGCGTCGCCTATGCGTTACACCACTGCACAGGCCTGCCGTACCCTACAGAAAAAGAAAAAAAATACAAGAAGGGTTGCTTCGATGGTCAGCACCCCCCACCTATAATTTCAGGATTGTGAGTTCGAGTCACCAAAGAAGCAATAACTCCAACAGAAGAGGTCAAATGGGAATCAAAGAGGAGGAAAAAAAAAGAAAAAAAAAAGAAAAGCAATTATTGAGAAAGCAACTTTAATTTAGTCCATAGAATCTTCTAATGTTTAATTTATGTGATATGCAAAAATTTTATATGTCACTTCTACGTTAGTATCTCTCTCTCTATATATGTTAGTTTCATAAATCAACGCTTCTTGAATAATTGGTGGAAATGACACTAGGTAGCTACTTTAATGGGCTGTTATTTACGAATTAGCCGGTACGTCCTAAATTTTAGTTTTTCAGTATTTCGGGAAAAAATATCCTGAATTTAAGATTTTTAGTTTAAATTTCAGGACAAAATAAGTACTGCTAATCTCTAAATAACTTTCCTGGAGGTGGCTGTCTGTACACTTGCCCCCCCTGAATTGGTGATTATAATAGGGAAACTAGCAGCTATGTCCATTTATAAGTAGCTCATTACAAAAACTGGGCAATTCATAAAATATTACCAATATTAGCCAAATATTACCAATATTAGCTATTTGTAGCAAAAAAATATTAAATTTTTGCTTTATTTTGAGTGAGTGTTATTAGAACAAATTAGGTACATCTTAAGGAGCTTGAATCTCAGTTTTGGGATAATTTGGTGAAGTTTTAAGGTGGTTTGAATTGAAAATTCAAAGTAAAAACTGAACATGAAAAAAAATGATATGTGTATCACACTGTGTATCATTTGTGTATTAAACATGTATCATATTTGTATCAATTGTGTATCTCATGTATATCCATGTATACCTGTGTGTGAGATACATGTTTGATACATGTGTCGCAAAAGAATTTTTTGAACTCGATTTAATTACGAATTTTGATACAAAACCCGTCCAAATCACCTCCAATCTTCCTCAAATTTTGTATATTGACTTATCTATATGTTTTCAATGAATTTCAACTATACCCATTGAAAAAGTTCCTTTCTGTCTTTCATCTAATATTGCTAATCACGCTTCAAAATATGGAAGATGATTTTTGCATGTGATTCTTTGAGAAAAAGAACCTTATTTATTTGATTTTTCAATTTTTATATGTACTTGGCTAGTTTTGATAAATTTATGACTAATGGCTAGAGGTTGGTAAGTTGAGACTTATTTGGAACATTTGTGTAAGTTTCCCATTATAATAAGTAAGATGAAGAAAGGACTAACTTGTACAAGTTTCAATATTGGGCCAAAATCTGAGACCTCAATCATTTGGGCTAAAGCTATAGAGAGTAGTGATCCAACAAACCCCCCAACTAAGCCCAATGCTACCACTTTGGAAGACAACATTCAGTTTTTGGCATTTTGGGTAATTTCCAAAATCTTGAAAACTGAAACAGGCAAAAACAAATACAGAGGCAGTAGTACTGTAGTATAGCAATTTTCCAGGTGTTTTCAAATTCTTTTTTTTTACCCTGCTTCTTGTTGAGTGCCGTTTGGCTCTCTCTATTCTTCTTTCAAGATGAAAAAAATGGTGAATGTGAAACCTCTCTCCTAAATAGCATTCCTCAAAACTCTTTTTCAGATCTTTCAGTAAATAAATTTGTATTCTTTAGCTGCCTTTTTCTCTTGACCCTTTTAATTTTTGCTGTTCTTATGTTGAATCCATTTTTATTTTTTCGCAGCTAACGAAGGGTTTTTGTTGAAGTTACAGTATTGTTCTGTTGAGGTATGTTGTAGATCCAATGTACTTTAAATGGTCCTTTAAAATGTTGGCTTCTTGAGCTTACGTTGAAGCTAATGGTTAAACCTGGACTACATTGTTGTGATATTGTCATTGTTAGATATTATTAGTAATCTGTGTACACTTTAACTGTTTCCACATGGTTGCATTTGGGGTTCTGATTTAATTGGGTATCCTCAAAGATATGCCTGGAGTGATTTGGTGATAGGGTTTTATGCTCTAGGGTGTTACTTCCTTTTTTTTTTTTTGAAATTTAATTTTCAGATATGGCTACACTTGCTAAATTTCAGAAATAAATAGGTAAAAATTTCAAATCCTCACTCTAGGTGATTTGTTTCTATATGCCTGCCTTGGTGGACAGAGTTATTTGGTACCCGCGCTTGTGGGAGGTAGCAGGTACCTGCTCGAATAGTCGAGGCGTACGCATTCTAGCACGGTCACTGCCATAAAAAAATCACCTTTTAGTCTTCTTATTTATCCATTTGTGTTGTGTTTTCAATTGGTAGGCTATAAAAGGATCATGAATTAAATATTTATCAGAACTGAAGAGATGGATTAACAACGTAACAAAGGGTTATAGCAGTATGTGTTTTGAGCATGCTGGAAAGAGCTTTTTTTATTTGAATGATAATTCTTCAGGTAGAAGGATATTGAGAATAAAGAGCAGGATTAGCCTTATACATGGTGTGTGTCTTAATATGATCTGATTGAACTTTGGAGTGAGATGGAAGCCTTTGGAAATTGACAGATGCTTCTGGTAGAATCATCTCTTATTTGATTGGCAGCTCATAACCTTTCTTTCGGCGAAGGGAACATTCTAATCCAACAGAGTGTTTTTAGTCCCTCAATTTATTTGTATGCTACATAACACCGCTTGGGGTTTGGCATGGGTTGGAGAATGATGCTTCTTAGTTTGAATTTGGCACAAAGCACTAGGTTTAGTTGATGAGGGTCTTTGATATTCCAGTCCCCCATTGAAATGAACTATGAACCTTTCTATCTATAGCAGTTTTTATCAAAGGTGCAAACCGCAAATAAAGCGTGGGGCCTTAAGAAGAAAGGCGCAATTAGAGAAAAAGTACAAATATATATGTGTAGTCCAAGACTAATAATTTTAAATATAAATGACATATATATGGACAAAGACAAAAAAGAATTACGATAAAGTGAAATATCAATTATTTAATATGCGCCTCTTCATGATTATGCTCATTCGCAAGGAAAAGAGTATGCTTCAGAGCCTTGATGACGACTCTGAAGCGCCCGCTAAGCGAGGCACGCTCAACACGTTTTGCACCTCGCCTCAGGGCTTAAGCGTGTCTTCGACAACACTTTATAGTCCAATATTGAGACTATGAAACTTCTTAACTGTTGCTATGGAAATTTGTCTCTGCCTCTCATCAGTGAATTGGATATCTGAAATCCTGCCTGATCAACTGTGATTAAGGAGTTTTAGAGTGTAAAATATATAGTTCCCTGGATAATTATCGTATAAAATGGTACTCATTTGAGCACAAAATCTGATATCCTGATCCAACTGTTTCTGACGGAAGCTTGGGCAGCTTTAATTAAATATGCCCCCAGGCCCGTAAGAGTTCTTATTATATTTTAGTTTTATCCTTTTTATTGCAAGTCAAGCAGTAATCACCGAAAGTGATCTGCAGATGTAGTTTCTCACTTATGGGGAAAGTAAGATAATGTCAAAGAACTTATTGTTCAATGTGTTATAGGTGACTACCAGGCTTAGAGTATGTAAATCTTTTCCTTCCCCGCTCTAAACAAATCCCCGAAAGTGATCTGCAGATGTAGTTTCTCACTTATGGGGAAAGTAAGATAATGTCAAAGAACTTATTGTTCAATGTGTTATAGGTGACTACCAGGCTTAGGGTATGTAAATCTTTTCCTTCTCCGCTCTAAACAAATCACAAAAGAGGAAGGGACAACCTTATAGGAAGGAAGTTTCTCTATTACACTCGTCGAGTTTGCGAAGCATCTAATTCTCTTCTCTTCCATTGGATAGGTGCTGAATTCGTGAATATATAACATGGCCTTTTCACTTGTTTTTTCAGAAACTTCTTATGCTTTTCTTCTTTCATTTTGTAGGCATGCCGATAACCCCATTAGGCTCTTGGTCCTTCAAAAAAGGATATATTGACAATGAATCCTCTTTTAAGTCACTAAATTGATCACTGACGGTAGGCTTAGCGTCAGGAATCTAAACTTTCATTATGCTACTTCACACTTGTATATGCAGAAGCACTATTTTTTTTGATGAAGTAATTGGTTTCATTGATGGCATCAAGAAGATGCAGAATAGTTACAAAAGTAGTAAAAATTGTTAGCTCCAACACAAAAAGGCAAAAAAATCAGCTTAGTCTAGGGAGCTAACAGGAGAATCTACAGGGGCTAGATAAGCCCAACTAAATAAATACACTAGCAAACGGCTTTGAGAGACTGGACAGCAGTTGATATCCCATCAAAACACCTTCCATTCCTTTCTTTCCAGATAGTCCATGAAATGGCTGCAGGTATCATCTTGAGCTATCAACTTTCCAAAGGCTCCAGCTCTCAAAAGCTTCCCTGAAGTACTATATGCAGAAGCACTATTGTGCTCTGGTTCCGGGAAAAAGAAACCATAAATGAACATTTTAAACCACATTAAGGGATTATATTACTTCTATGCCTACTTATTGCTGCAAGTTTGCATGTGCTTACCTGATATTGCGTCCTTTGAATCTTCCAGGCTTTCTATCACATTTTGCTTACATTGTAGGCGTCAAACATCAAACTTATTACTATGGGAAAATCTCCTGGAAAATGGTTCAGGTCTTTGCTGGCAGGGAGAAAGTCTTCCAAATCTAGCACATCAAAAGTAAGATAGACGATTCAATTTTGTTTCAAATTGAAGTTGCTTTGGTTATGCTTTTTGTTTATATATGCCTGTGTAAATTTGGTAGTACAGTTTTAATATTTAGTGTATTCAAAACGTGCTAGCTACATTTTGATCCATCTAGAATTGAAGTGGAAAAGGTTTATATTGAGAAATGTAATATTGTTGCCCTTAGTGTTAAAACCATTGTATGGTTTAAGCCATGGTAGTACCTTTTTAGGAAAGTCGACCTTCTTTTGAGGCAAGCCATAAGGCGAGCTGTCTAATTACTGTTGTGAATACCATTAAAATAAACCTTGTCTTCTGCCCTAATGTTAATGCCTATGGTCACTGGTGACATGCTGCAACCAGGAAAGCGATATTATCATCATAATGCAATAAATTTGAATTGTGTCACTTGGAAAGAATATTTTCTTTTGAGAAGGATTTTTCACATGTATTACATGTTCATGCAGCTTACCCCTCTTTTTTTGGGGATTATTTTATTCATGTAATTTCTAATAAGTTATTAAAATTTATATTTCTTTCTTTAAAGAAATCTTCAAATGAGAAAGCATCAGTAATTTCCAGCAACGCAGCATTATCTGGTTTGTCTGTACCTCCGCCTTTGATATCTGAGCCAGTTGCTGGTAGTGCTGGTGGAATAAAAGAGGACTCAAACCTTGATAAAGGAGGGGTCACTGATGAGGTGAGTCTCCCTTCTATGAAGCAAAATGAAGATGAACAAAATACATGTCTTACCTTACCCGAGGATACTGAGAAAATGAGGCTTGAGGAAGCTGCTACGAAGACGCAAGCTATTTTTAGGGGTTATCTGGTAATTACTCTAACCGTAAAGATTTACCTGCTGTTTTCTCTTTGTTCTTTATCACAATTACGATATGAATTATGTTTATTTTTTCTGCAAGTTTCGTCTTCTACCTTTGGTATTTTTCCACTTGCACTTTACTATTGTGGTAGGGAATTACTTTCATAATTTTTACTGTACTATGCTTGTTTTCTTGTGGTTAACAAATGTGCGAGCTGTTCAATCTCTTTCTTCTTTAATCCATTTGTATTGTTCATCCAGCAACATGTATGAATAAGTCTTGATTTTCTGTTAGAATTGTTAGAGACAGAAAATATTGTTCGACGTTAACAGACTAGAAAGTCGTCGCACGTGCTAGTTTTTCTCATAGTTCAAATGAAACTACGACATTATGCAATTGTCCATGTTTGGCTAGTAGTGTTTATATATACAAACAAATTTTTTTTCCACAAGGGTGCAGGAGGTGGGAGGAACTCTGGAAATATTCTTCTGACTTATACTTATTTTCTAATGTATCTTGCCAGCTAAAATTGTTGCCATGGATATTATATGACATAAGTATAACGAGACTGGATGTTCATGTTTTTGTGTGCTTATGCTTGACGCTTCATTATGTTCAATGACTCGGCTTCGACTAAGGCTTTTGCATGAGATGCATTTTAGACTTGAATTACGATACCGTTGCCATCTATGAATTATATATATAGATAAGTTCGACTGACTGATAGTTTATCTTTTTCTCTATGCATGTGCTTCCTTAGTTTGCAAATGATTGGGTGTTAAAGGACTTGACGACTTCACTTTGACATGACCTTGCTACTGTTGATGTTTAAGAACTTACTCTATTGAAATTTGCTCATTTCTAATTTAACTTGAACATTAACCTGTACTAATGCAATATGGTCTCTCTGAAGGCTCGTCGAGCATTTCTTAGGCTCAAGGGCGTCATAAGGCTACAAGCTGCCTTTCGTGGCCATCTGGTCAGAAGGCAGGCTGTTGCTACATTATACTGTATACATGGCATTGTCAAGCTTCAAGCACATGTACGTGGCCAGATTGTCAGGCTTTCCAGTATTGGCTGTGAAGTGATAACCAAACCAGGAGTTGGACAACAGGTAAACTGCCAAATTGACTTAATGTTGCTAAGATCTATAATCTTTTGACATCCTTATATTGTCAACACTTATTTTGATTTGAAGTTGCAGCATCCACGAATCCAAGTTTCTCACAATTTATGCTGCTAAGGGTGTTGATGTACCAGTTTTAATTGTTTTGCTATAACTTGCTTAATGGTTTATAGTTTTTAATGGTACCTTTCATCATTAGGATGCCAAACAATTGGAGTATCAGAGAAATAATGCATCCAAACTAGCACAGGAGCTGTCCACGAATGAATTCACTACAAAGGTACACATCCTACTTCTTACCATTTTTTCGCACCAAGGGTTTTTCGTACTGTTACTGTGTTCGTTTCACTGGACCTAAAGGGAACAATATGCCGACGTGAAAAGTGGTTATCCGTAAAATGCAAATAACCAGAAAGCAGTTACCCAGGTATGGACGTTTTGCATATATTAATCAGACATGCAAACTCCTGTTATTGCTAAAATCAAGAAATATCAAGCATTGAATGCAAAAAAGTCTTCATTCAATCTTGAAAGAACGCACTTATCTCGTCTTTCCTTGCTTTTTACTAAGTTCACTGATACACTGATTAATCAATGCTTGTCATGTGGTGTATTTCAGCTACTTGCTTCATCACCTACTGTAATGCCTCTACACCTCCAATACGGTCTAGAGGATCCAAATTCTAGTCAGGAATGGTTAGTTCGTTGGACTTTATCACATATTTGGCGACCACGATCTAAACCGAAGACGCTTTCAAAAACAAAGCATCCAAAAGTTGAAGCAGACATGGCTGTGTCAAAGCACAATGGACGGAAAGTGCTTTCTAGAAAGATGCAGAATGGTTCAAATCATTCCAGTTCGGGGTCAGAAAAGAAGAAATCAAGTCCTTTGATAAACTCTGGTCTTCAGAATCCAGGAAGTGAGATTAAGAAAGTGAAGACTAATTTAAAGAAAATGTCCAGCCCTATATTGGAAAAACCTGTTCAGTCTGAGGCTGACACTGAGAGGAAAAGGCAAAATCATGACAAAACATCAACTACTCTAGTTCCTGAGGGGAGCATGACATCTGGCGAACGGTTGAAAAGTTTAGAAGGGACAACAGAAAACTCTACTAATGTGGAGACACCTCCAGAAACTCTAGTGATGGATGATACTATCACTCATTTGGATGGCCTTTCTGTATCTGATACGCATCACAAATCAATTTCTGACGCTGCTGATAGTTTTTCTCCATGTGATATGCATCAGAAATTGATCACTGATAACAGAGTGGATATTCCTGTTGCAAATGACAATTCTTGCACTAACCATGATAATGAAGGAAACGAGAGTAACATGACTAACAGAAGAGTTTCTTTACCTGCAAAGCATGATGTAGATGCAGGTACGCCAACGACAAGAAAGGTGCCCAGCTATATGGCTCCAACCAAGTCAGCTAAGGCTAAGTTGAAAGAGCAAGCCTCACCAAGGTTTGGGCAAGATGTGTCCGAGAAGAATGCCCTAAGCAGACGTCATTCTTTGCCATCCCCTATGAATGGCAAGCTGAGTTCATCACCGCGGGTGCAGAGGCTGGTCCAAGCTAGTGCAAAAGAAGGAATCAAGATTGATAGATCTTTATCGTCTTCAAGGGATGGTACTGGTGAGTATTTTTTAGTGCCAACTGGTGGCCTTTGATAAAGGTTGAATTCTGGAATATGGCTATTAAAACAAACAAACAAACAAGATCCTTTAAACAGAATACAACTTGTGCATTATTGACTGAAACCAAGAAACTTTAAGCTTTAACAATAGAAAACTGTCCTATAGTTTTATTAATAGACTAATGCATGTATGGGCAACCTCTTATATTAAATTTCTCTGCTTGATTTTAAAGTAGATCGGGTCCTGCTAAAAAGAATCCAATGAAGTAGATCAGCTCTTTCTGGTGAATGGGGAGATTTCAAGTCTCTTGACTAATCCTGGAGCAATGGAATAGCAACCCCATGAATTTGGATTCAAGTTTATCTTAGCTTATTTTTCATTTAGTAAATTTTGAGTATCCTCAAACCAATGTGTGCTTAATTTTGGAGTTTCAGTTAAGAGGTAGATGCTTCTACTTGACGTTATGCGATTAACTTTTGCCTTTACCATTTCAGATAAGATGACTCGAGCAGAATGGAAGCGGTAATTCAGCAGGATCAGATGTGACAGGAAAGTAGTACCCCCTCAAGAAGTAAAAAGAGAATCACTGACAGAACAAAACTTCATTTTGTCCATATTCCTACTGTTAATGTTAGAAAGGGATCAAATTATAAGATATAGGTGGTGTGCCTTTTGTTGTCTTTTCATTTTTGCTTGGGAAATATTGCAAGAGTTTCTTGTGAATTTGTAGTTGCTATACTTAAGATAGGTTTGTGTTGTTAAGGGCTTTAGGCAGGTTGGCTTTGATATAGAATGTGTTGTTTTGAGGCAAAATCTATATCTCTATGTTTTTTCAATGTTTGAGAATGCCTTAGAGAAAAGTAATTTGCTAAACACTATTATAAAGAGGTTATAGTTCATAGTTTCAGAACTAAGGCATCCAAAACGAGAAAAAGAAGGAAAAGAAGAAGATTTATATGAAACGTCCCACAGCCTTTTGTCAAAATTTTGCCCCCTTCCCCGTCCCGCCCCGCCTATTAAGCTCTGCCCCGCCCTGCCCCGTTTAGACTTTTAGTTTCTTTCACCTTGACAAAGCTATGTTTATTATTCAGTTTGGTTCATTATTCGGAGTTCCATAATTGATTTGAGAAGTATTTTAAATAAAATAATAATTTTTTCTTTACAAACTTCAAAAGTAAAATTCACGTGGAGCACCACTTAAATACTCTCTTTTTTAAACTTCAATCAAATAAATTAGATATTCTGATCAAACAAATCTACACGTATGTGTTGTAGTTCTTGTGAAAATTGAGAAATCTACAAGAGGTCAATTGGTTAATGGGCTGTTGTCCTCTAATACACTACTTACTGCCGTATCCCTGCCCTGCCCTGCGCTATTAACTAATTTTTGAAAATGTGTTTTGACCCGCCTCGCTTTGCCCTGTCACGTTAAGATTTTGCCCTGCCCGCCCCATTTGCCATCCCTAAGTTTGCAAGATACGTTTGTTTCCTTTGCGTTGCGAAGTTTAGTGGATTGTCAACAATATTTTCTCAGACATATTTCCGTTAAGACCTCTGTACAGTGTGGTAAAAACTTACTCACTCAATATTTACATCAAAACTATACTAGTTTACTATGCTTAGATGAAGGATGAGAATCAAAGTTACTATCATTTTGCTTTTTTCTCTAATTTATCTACAATGCACTTCTTTTCAGCGGCAAAAGGTGGAGTAATATTCTTTTTCATTATCCTTGGAATAATAATCTATTTCAAGTTGAGCAGAACCAAGATAGAATACTTAGAATATAAGTTGAGTGGCGAGACTCGAGGAGGGGAAGGAGAGGTGAGGCTGGACTCGCAGGTCATTCCTAGGAGAGGTAGTTCTAAGTACCTTGGGTTTATTATTCAGGGGGATGAGGAGATTGATGAAGATGTCACACACCATATTGGGGCGGGATGGATGAAATGGGGACTCGCTTCCGGTGTTTTTTGTGACAAGAAGGTACCACCGAAACTTAAGAATAAGTTCTACAGAGTGGTGGTCAGACCAACAATGTTGTATGGGACTGAGTGTTAACCAGTCAAGATCGCTCATGTCCAGAAGATGA
Source organism: Nicotiana knightiana (assembly GCA_005239525.1). Taxonomy (NCBI): domain Eukaryota; kingdom Viridiplantae; phylum Streptophyta; class Magnoliopsida; order Solanales; family Solanaceae; genus Nicotiana; species Nicotiana knightiana. The sequence goes on along the minus strand of ML411160.1, from coordinate 53,927 downwards.
AGGTAGCAGAGATGGGGATGTTGGGATGGATGCGCGGGCACACCAGGTTAGATATGATCAGAATAATAAGGTTATTCGCATAAGATGGGTGTGACCCCTATTGAGGACAAGATGCGAGAAACACAACTTAGGTAGTTTGGTCATGTGAGGAGGAGGAGCACAGATGCCCAGGTGAGGAGGTGTGAGAGGTTGACATTGGAGGGCCTACAGAGAGGTAGGGGTAGGCTAAAGAAGAGGTGGAGAGAGGTGATTAGGCAAGACATGACACATCTTCAGCTGACCGAGGACATGACCCTTGATAGGAAGGTATGGAGGTCGATGATTAGGGTAGTAGAGTAGGTAGTCTAGAGTGTTCATAACAGTAGTATTGGCACGCAGTTTCGCTTTCTGTTGGTAGTAAACTTTTATGACTAACCGTTGTTTCTTTCATTGTTGATCACCTTACAATCTTGTTATTTTTGTTCTGTGTTTCTATGACTTTTTGGTACTGTCTCTTTGTGTCTATTTTCATTAATGTGGTGCTTATGTTTTTTTGAGCCGAGGGTCTATTGAAAACAATCTCTCTATCCTCACAACGTAGGGGTAAGGTTTGTGTACACACTACCCTTCCCAGATCTTATAGTGTGGAATAATACTGTGTATGTTGTTATTGTAGTATTATCCTTGGAATAAATTTTTTAACTTCACTAATTCATTGAAGCCACCAATAGAAAGACTGTAACCTACGTTATATTTTGCAAGAATTTCTGCAAACTACTGTAACTCTATGGACTTGGTCCAAAGCAGAACCTTGTACAGCGATGTAGCAAGATTTGTGGTCACTTGTTACAAAAATATGATTCCATTTCTTGCATTCAACCCACAATGGTGACCACGTTCAATTTGTCCACAATGTATTTTCCTTGTGATCTTTGTATCAGAAATATTATCAGAGGCGGGCCCAATAATTGAAGGTGGCAGGAGCATTACTATAAAATAAAAGTCAAATTTTGCCCCTCCCCAACTCTTCCCAAATTGACCAATGTAGCAATTTAAGCTTTGAGTCTTAAGATGGTAATAAAAATATATACACGAATTATTTAAGATATATACACGTGACCCGCTACCCTAAGGGTAAGTCCGCCTCTCAATATTACTATATGATAAAACTACCCATATTAGCCACATGAATTATATTCTTTGGCTTGTCTATAAATAGGTTATTTTTTCCAATCCATAGAGCAGCATCATTTGCTATGAAGATCAATTAAAAAGTCAGGTTTCCCCTAGAGTTCTCCTGAATCACTTCATTGGGATTTCAAAAATGCCTACTGAAGTGTTTGGGGGAACTCCAGGAGCCACCCGACGTCAATATATCATAAGTATTTATTATCTTGATTTTTACAAGAGTTCAACAGCATTTGATTTGAGAATTAAGCTAAGAAAATCAAGTGTATATATATTGCTCCGTCTAACGTTGGTACGTCAAATGTTCATCACAAAGTCAAATTTTTGGACTTCTTATTCAGTTGTGTTTGGTTTGGAATAATATTACAAGTGGAGACGATCATTTTCCTTAGTATTTTATAAGGTTTGGGATTACTCATATTTTCTGAAAAATACTTACTTATAAATCCAACCATATTAGAGCTCGCCGAAAAATACTTGATATTATAATTAATGACGAACAATACCTAGATTAAACCAGAGTGAAAGTAGGATTTGAGGGAAGAAAAAAGAAGGTCTCCATAATTAACCTCAATATCAACAGCTTTAACCCCTCCAAAACTCGACATAAGGAAGTATATCTTAATTTCCACAATAGGTTTAAGTTATATATGTTTACTGATAATGTAAAATTTTATATCAGCAGTGTTTAAGCTAATATATATATATAGCATGTTAGCTACTAAGATTTATCAGGTTACCAGTTAATGCTTATAATTTTTTTTATATGTATTTATCTTATAAGTGACATGATTATGTAAATATGTTTTACGCTGTTAATACATTGAACTTATACTGTAATCATCTATGTAGTAGCAAAATTAAGATGGGGTTTACCATCAACCTTCGACGTGCATCAATCACCAATGACAATGATTATATCGTAGATCACACCCAATTATGCCTATGAAGAGGACAAAACCGCCACTATAAATATTATCCGATTTAAAGTTTGGAGTCGAATTCCACGATGAATCAACTTTAGCTATAGTTTTTTAATATCACCAAAAAATGAGTTCAGACAACTTTTCGAGTGTCAAGATTTCATGTTATTTTGATTGAACTGATTAACTTCTAATATTAAAAGCAGTAACAACTAATAATACCTATGAAAATGGACTTGTAATCAAGATTTAAGGAGCATGAGGTTGTGATTTCTCCAATATCGGAATAACTTCTTAATTTATTTAGTATAACTCGCCGAAGTACTCTTTACGGATCATGAGTTCTTCACTTACCACAATTATCTCGATAAGAAGTGATATTTTACTAGAAGTATTCTCTCGAACTATTGTAGCCAGTAATTCTAACGACTCATTACAATCATGTAAAAGTTGTGTTATCTCTAAACTCACATTTAAATTCAATCAGTTGATCTCTCAAATACATATGAGCGACGATGTTCAACAACCTGACCAAGTAATCTTTCTCAAGCAACACAATAATAATAAGATACAATTAATTGAAGGCCAATTAATGAGCAACAATAAGCACGTAGTTAAATAAACATAGAGTAAAACGACTATATTAATATAGTAAAAAATTCATCCAATATTCAGTTCCATCAAACCCTAGAGTAGAAGTTTAATTACTCATGTAGTATGTAAAAATACAATACTAGAATTCATAACCAACAAGAGAAAATAGAAAGAAAAAACAAACTCGTTGCCATTCATCTTTGCTCCTTGTATGTTCTTGCCTCCGGGAGTAGTGTGTAACCCTTAAAAAGTCGTAATAGGATATATTTATAAGAGTTAAGATTTGCATGACGCGGCCTCAACCAATTCAACCTCGGACCAGTGGCGGATTCAGGATTTTGTGCAAGCGGGTTCAATCTTAGAAGTATATAACTTTAGTCGTAAAATAGTAGTTGTCAAGTGAGTTCAAATAAATATTTATACAAAATTTACACAGCTTTAATCCTAATTTATACATATACACAGTATTATTTTTTGGTGAAGCGGGTTCAGTTAAACCCGCTAGCCACCACTTGGGTCCGCCACTGCCTCGGACAGATAAGCTGGGATGCTCATCTACAAATCCTCTCGCCGCGAGGAGAGACAGACGAGCAACTTAAGTAGTTGTCCTCGCAATTGTGGACTTCACTGCCTTGTTCGACTGCTCAAACCTTTGGGAGGCTAAGCCTGTTAGCGATGCGAGCAATGCAGACATTCCCCATGTTCTTCGGCAAAGGCAGATCCAGGATTTAGAGGTTGCGGGTGCCATATTATTTTGAACGTATACATATTGTTATTTATACGGTCCAAATAGAGTAAGTATTTAGTCGGTTTGATCAGTTTGGACTTCCGCTCGAATTCTTTGTCTTTCGATTTATACAAACAAATCAATTAAGCGAAAAAACTAATTATAACAACTTGTCGTGAGTTTTTTTATCCTTTAAAAATAAATTTTATACTGGATAAAATTGAAATCAATTTCTTTTTAATAGTTAGAACTTTTAAATTAACTAAAAGTATGGTTATTAACTCTTTATTTATTTATTTATTTATTTATTTGAGGTGTGGAGAAAGTCCTAATATTTAGGACTTTAAATTCCAATAAGCTTACATAAATTATTTTCTTATTTAAGCTATGTAACATAGCTATAATATTTTGCATGCTAATTTCCTAATATTTATGTTATAATTCTAAGAGAATATAATGAATTGACAATAACGAAGAATCATCAACTACCAGATACAGTGATACTCCTACTAATAATTATAAAGGTGTCCTTGATTAACCAAATAAAATTTTAAAAAAAGAAAGAAATTATAATTTTAAGATACTTTCATAGTAGTAGTCAAATTACAAAAAACGGATTTTGAATTTTAGGTTTGAGCAAATTTCATGCGGTCTAGGAAACTTATTAATTGATTTTAAATGCTCGATATCAACAGAAAAAGTCCTAGACACCATTTGTGCCTCTACCACTAGCACCTTGACACCATTTGTTATTCCGGGTGACAACTCTTTTATATATATATATCGGCCCTTAATAGATCCGCCCCTGCCCATATTTGCTCTGAATCACCCAGTTTCAGTCCGCTTTCAACAAACTCACATCCTACACGTGCAAAACACGTAATAAGCGCATAATACACAATTAAGCATATAATATATATATAGGATGCAAATCATGCTAAATATATATAATTCTAACCGAATATTGCCGTACCACTACCAACAACTATCTTTATTGTCAGCAACCACAAAACAACTATTAAATAAATAGGTTTTACAATATACAAGTCAAAATTTTATCTAATTTAGTTTTTATATAATTTTACACATTTTTATGTTTAATCATCCATCTCTATTATACAGATTCATATGTTGTGAAAACAAACAATATTAATTATTTAATGTTCATAGTTTGAGCAACAACTTAATAATCAAATTGTATTCAAATTTCGACAACTTAATCTTAATATTAAAAGCAAAGGGTTGTTTGATAACTTCATTTTACTTACATGGCAAGAGAAAAGTAGATGATATCAACTTTATATATAGTCACGATCAACATTAAATTACTCAGGTGAAAGTAAGGTTTATTTATCTCACGAATGTGACAATGTGTATTTCACAATAATCTCTATCGTAGTAAATTGTAAAGACCCGTAAAATTTCAAGTCTAAAAACAATGCCCGAATGGGTCCCCATGTGGTTATAACTGTAGAAATTGTTAAAACAGATCCTTGTAGAGTAAAAAGTACCCTGGGACTTAAAAAATAAAAATTTTCAGAATTGCGCAGATCTGCGATCCACTATGCTATCGCAAATCAGGTATACGGACAACATAGTGGTCGCATACCTGGACAGCTATGCGGCCCAAAATGCGATCTGCAGATCGCATAACTGTCGCATCCTTGCACCTCCATTTGTGCGGAGGAGGTTATGCGGTGCATTATGCGATCGCATAACAGGTATGCGGACCTCATAATGGTCGCATACCTGGGCAGTCCGGTTCCCATTTTGGCCCATTTGAGGGCCATTTATGCGACAGGAATGCGGACCGTATAGCATCGCATTCCTGACCGCATTCTCTGCTTCGGGGCTTCTAATTTCTAGTTCTAAAATCCGACCCCCAGTTTTATAAAACACCCATCCTCTTCATTTTTAACAACTATCTGACTAAAATAGAGAGAAGTGAGAGTGGGTTCTAGTGAGAGAAGTCCCATCTTCCCCAAGTTGATCCTCCATCTCTATTCATGCCTGGAACTAATCTAGTAGTCTTCATCTTCTTCACCATAAGAGGTAAGTCTTCAACCCATTTCCCCAAATTTTCAGATTTTAGTTAGAATAGAACACACATAAGTTGGTTCTTGAAGATGAGAGTTAAGACCTTGCATGCATGTGAATAATCTACCATAATCTAGCAACGGGAAGTAAGCTGGGGCAATCTTTCACTAAAAAGGGGTTAGTTAATCTAAAGGACCACATAGTAGTTGATAAAATGCCCAAATGAGTTCAAGGTTCTTAACTCTAAGTTTGAATGTGTCACATTGTAAATTATATTGAAGGCGTTAGAAGGTCCGGTGATTTTGGATAGAAATTATAGAGAAATTCCAACTCGAGGTATGTATGACTAACTTTAATCTTTGTAGAGTCACCTTGTTGGTGTCCGAGCATTTGGTATGAGTTTCTTGCTTGAGCATATGTGAATTGATTGTTCTAATGTGTTGAGACGTAAGATTCTATTCTCTGATTGTCCTAGTTGAGTTCCATGCCACCATGCTATATGAGATTGTGAAAAGGGTGATTCTTTGTTCTTACCCTATCATGTGCAAAGCTCATTAACTGTTGAATACATCGGTATGCAAGGATGTACTACCAAATGAAAGAAATGATAACGAATCCAATTGTTGAATGTATCTAAGTGCTAAATGCTGTGTAGTAAATAATGGAAAGGAAACATGGATAAACTAATTGAGTTATATGTTGATGGCATACCGTATATGACTCACTATTTGATAAAGATTTCTGTTGCCTTGATTTCATATGGTTACTTGGTTGTTACGAATGAATATCCTTGATGATGAGAATCTTTGTGATTGAATTGTTGGTTGATGTTGCTATTAATTACATTGTTGAACGTATCAAAGTGCTAAAGGATGTGTAGCAAATGATGAAAGTAAATATGGACTGATTTTATTGACTTAAATGATTGTGGCAACACCATATATGAATTACTAATTGGTAAGGATCATTGTGCCTTGATTTCACATAGTTATTGGTTGATATGAACTTATGTTCTTCATAATGAAGATCCTTGTGATTTAATTGTTGGTGGTTACTGTTGTGAAATGTGATTGTACGGTGGGATCGGGTTGCGCGCCACAACACGAAGTAATAAGGGTGGAGAGGTAATAAGGGTGGAATGTGATTGTATGGTGGGATCGGGTTGCGCGCCGCAACACGAAGTAATAAGGGTGGAGAGGCAATAAGGGTGAGATGTGACTGTACGGTGGGATCGGGTTGCGCGCCACAACACGAAGTAATAAGGGTGGAGAGGCAATAAGGGTGAGATGTGACTGTACGGTGGGATCGGGTTGCGCACCGCAGCAGATGAAAAATTGAAATGAGTAACTGTGAAACCTTCATTTGTGATTTTCTGTATTTCTGTGTGGTGTTTGTTTGGTTTCCCTGACTGTCCTCTATTTGTGTACTGTTTGATTCTACTTAGAATAAAGCTTGTTCATACATACTAGTACTATTCAATGGTACTAACGTCCCTTTTGCCGGGGGCGCTACATCTTTACATGGATGTAGGTGGTTCTATAGCAGGTAGTTCCGACCGCCGATAGTGGTGCCTCCTCTTCATCCTTTCAACAGTTCTGGTGAGCCCCATTTCCTCTCGGGGCCGTTTGTGGTCTATATCATCTTCTTTTGTATATGTTGTGTCTTTAAAGGTATAGCCGCGGCCTTGTCTCCGTCAAATCTATGTAAACTCCTAGTATTCTTAGAGGCTCCGTAGACACTATGTGAGTTGTATATATATATTTTGGGTAGTAGTTGTATTTACTCGTAATCGTGGACTAAATCGGAAATGTTGCATGTAGCTTGTATCTTTTGGGATTATCAAATGCTAAAAATGTTAAAAGGAGAAATGAACTTAAGTTGTAAGTCCATGCTTTGATTTAATTTTCTATTTCATATGGAATATTGTATATCATAAACACGGGGTAACGCGTTGGGCAGGAAAGGCAATCCAGGTCCGCTTGACCGGGATCATCCGGTTAGGCGCCGGTCTCGTCCCTCAGTTTTGGGGCATGACAAAATTGGTATAAGAGCCTAAGGTTTTAAAGTGTCCTAAGATGTCTCGGAGCCGTGTCTAGTATAACCCTTCTTATCGGTGTGTTGTCGACCAAATCTATAATTAGGGGGCTACATGGACATTTAGGAATTTCACCCTTCTTTGATACTCCAATCGTGCGATAGAGCTCAAGTTAAGGAGTTAGTTTTCTCTCCAAACCTTACCCTCAAAATGAGTAATTGTGATACCATAATCCGCATGTTTGAAGCCATGAGGAGGGATTGATCCCACCATTGAGTCCGAGGGGATTTCCCAAGGACTTGTTAGGAAAATGTATTGAGTTGTGGAGGGATTGGTAGAACCTATCGCTAAGAGGGGAGTGTCCTTGTCCCTATTGATGTCATTGCACCACCAAATCCTATAGTATATCGGCATGGTACCAACGTATGTTAGGGATGTGGAGTCCAGGGGCATCGATTCAACTATTTCCCTATCAAACTAAAGTCACCAAGTAAGTCACTCCTTAGCACAACCAACGTACTCTTGTTGTATATGTACATCCATATTGGAGAACTTTCATAGGCATGGTCTTAGTAAATGTTGGATTCACAAACCATTGCATGCACCTACTCTTTGAACGAGATCCATTATTTCTTGAATCCACTCTACCGTAAATTTTCTTATATGCAATCTCTTATGACATCGAGCTCTATAATCATGTCCTTGAATTGAGTTTTAGCTATAGAATTACCATTTCCGACGCACCTGTCTAAACTCTAAACAAGGGACTATACCTGAAGAATTTCTTACCGAATGAATGGATGGACAATTCTAATATTTTCGCACAAAATAAAAGGATATTTTCTCTCGACCATTTATTCTTCCCTATTCAAAACCCTAGGCCATTTTTCTTCAAGTTTTGCATCATCTGAATGTTGACATAGTATCATAGTGAAGATCTTATCTTGTGTCATCATCATCTCTGGTATGGTAGTGCCCCCGCTCTATCTTTGTTGAGGCTTTCATTTTGGCCTAGTGGTCGGAATCGGCAAGATTTTTATTTGTTTGGCAAGAATCTCCCTCTTCTCCGATAGGTTATTTTCTAAATTTGGTCTGCTCAATTACTTTTAAACATTATTAAATCTCCATCGAAGCTAGGGTCCGTTGAGCCTCCATGTAGCTGGATCATGCTGCTTATTCTTATTGCACATCTTATTCTTGAAGGTTCTTCTTCTTCTGGTTGTAAGGAAGATGAGCATTTTCGCTCCTCCTTTGGTTCGCATAATACTTATTTGAGTGTCGGGATATGTTAAATTACCTAGGTTGCTATGAATCCAATTGATTTTGATGTTTGTAGTGGCCCCACTAGCTGTGAAGCTATTGAGTTTACTCTTGAAACCTCAAGTTCCCTTTCTGTTAGCTCATCTGACATACCCGGCCTTCCCTTAGTTGTTGACCCATTTCTCAGTTCCAATTTCGAGGGCTGAAGAAAGAGCATAATTGTGTCCCTGGTATCTAGAAATACAATTTCTTTTATCAATAGTAATCCACCCAAACTCTTTACCAATTCCGCTGAATACAGGAAATGGGATAGATGTAACAATACCTTTATTTTCTTGTTAACTAGTTTTCGGTCCTCTGATATTACTGGGGTTTTCAGTATTCTGACATAACTAAATAAAGATATAGAATTATAGGTGGAAAGACAAGTCAATCCACCCTCTTACTTTAACTACAAACTTGCTTCATTCACTATCAGCTATATTATTCCTTCTCAATCCTATCCCCTTAGAAGCACTATCCTTAAAGGTTGAACTCTGAACCAAAAAGAGTAGCTCTAATTTTAAAATACTTCTAGATATCTGGTCAATGGATTAATAAGTGCCACAAATTACATGGGTTCCCACTTCACTTCAAGTTCATCAAGGGTTGATAGCATGCCGCAATTTCTGAACCATCTATGCATGTGCTAATCTAACAATGCTCTTCCTAGTCTAACTCCCGCTTTTAGTTTTGGGGTTCACCAAGGAGCAACACACCTAGTAACACATTCATATGTCAAGCCTTTCTCTCGGCCAAGTCTTATAGCATCTCCCAATTTGGTTGGTAATAACTGGTTGTGTAGAAGTGTGTTGTAGTGCTTCGTTGTGAAGTAGAGTTGCTAAACGTAGTTGGATTTTTAAATTCTGGAGCTATACATCATGTGACTATATGGGGAGATCTTATTTCAAAAATTTAGCTCCTCGTAATCCCTTACATTGTCACCTTTCCTAGTAGTTGCAATGTAAAGGTCACTTATATAAGCTCTCTCGCTTTCCTTTCATTTGCCGTGCATCATGTGTTGTTTACCTGTAATCAGCAATGCGACAGTATCTCAACTTCTCGACTATATATCCAACTATATGATCTGATTTAATTTACCTCACTTTTATGTACTCTACAAGCACCCTGAGAGTGGGCAAATTTCCCCTTTACTACAAACTTGTAATGTCTTTAACTCTGTTTAAGCTTGTTGATTCCAAATGATGCTCTTAGTTGTGCTGACTTACTATCTATTTTCATCTGGTAACTCTCCTTGTTAATCTAACTTTATGCCTTATGGTATCAAGGGTCGGGGTATGTTCCTTCTGTTAGGATAAAAAGATATTGCTCGCACTCCTTGTGATATTTTCTCCTAAACAATCATCCACCTGCTTTGCTTGTCCATGTGACTAGATAAATCAGGTTACTCTTCTCCGATAAGTGCATCAAGACTTCTCACCCTTTCATAATTATTCATATGGTCACTTCAAGGCCTTATTCTACACTAACTCGTAATGATTTTAAGTACTTTCTCACCATTGTTGACAATTTTCTAGTGCTACGGGGGCTTGTCTCATGGGTTCCAAAAGTAATGATTTTTCCTTAAAGTTCAAGCTTAAATTGCCATGATTTCAAATCAAAGCGTGTCCCCTTTTCAAAACTCTTAAATGGGTCGAATTTGATAAGGTTATATGGCTTTCTGCTCACTCGGCTCCTAGGAGTATTGACAACGTCATTGTAATGTATGGGAATTTTGCTACCTCTGGCATTCCACCGCCTTAGGAAGGGTTAGATTGTTCAAATTATGATAATCTCATAAGTAGATGACTTCCTTTCCATCCTCATACGCTTGTGGCATAAAGTCCTTGTGTCGCTTATTGTTAGGAGTGAAATCAAATTTCACGTATTTCATTTGCGGCCTCAATCACACCCATGTTGCAAGAGTCTTACCATTTGAGCTCAACTACTTACCTTACACTCAGGGACACAACCGGCGTATCCTACTTGATCACTTCTTTAAAATCTCAAGTTCACATACATGATATCCACCTTATCTAAGAATACTAGTTACCACTATGCTTCACTTATCTGATAATTAATGTAGTCACCTGGATTAAACCATTTCAGCACTATTAATAAAAATCCTCGTGTCTCTTAGCATATAACCTCATGAAATACTCTGCTCAGTATATTAATGGGTTCCTGAATAATTCCAGCCCAATCTTGAACTCAATTGCTCCTTACTGTATTAGATCTATTTGGTATTGAAAGTTCAAACGTGTCAAAGTAAACCTGTGATCTCATATAATCAGTAGGTAATTTTATGGTCAATTTATTATGGCACATCTTAGAGTAATCGTGAAGGCCACCACGGGTTTAGTTTGGGTGTTCGCATAGAGATTTAGAATTCAGGAGGGTGAACCAGTTATTCTAAAAAATTTCCCCTGTAGATGTTATGTGAATTGATAATGAAGAGTACATAAGCGCATTTCCCATTAGGTTGCACTAGGGGTATGATGTTTCTCATGTATTTGTGTTTTCATATATATATATATATGTCTAAGAAGGTAGTTGAAGATCCTTTGTGTATCATTTTGGTGTAGATTATTGAAGGTGAAGTTAATGGGTGGTTAGCCTATGCGAGGTATCTAGATATCATCCTTGTTAGGTAAGTTTAGGGGTTGGGGATTGTTTTCGCGAATGTATTATGGCAAAGCTTGTAAGTCAAAGAGGCCACTTTGAAGGCCGAAAGTGTCGTGGAAGGAAAATATTTTTTCTTGATTATATATCAATTAGTTTTGACTTGAAAGGTACCTTATTGGTGTTGTGATCTAAAAATGTGCAGCCCATGTTCAGGTGTCATTATGATAATGTAGTTCTTGTGATGCTGAGAATTAGTGTTATGGGTAAATACATTGTGGTTCGAGTTATTGATGAGCTTTTAGGATAGTTTTGGGTGGTTCTATGACGGGTGGATAGGCCTAGTTACAAAGGAGATGCTGCCAAAATTTCTGAAAAATTTGGTTTTGAAAGTTGTCATCTCTAAGAAATTACATCGGTGTCAAATTTTGTGCAAAAACATTCCAGTCCCCTAATTACCCTACTATTGTGACTTCTCAGACTTTGTGCCATAAATGTATATGTTGTTGTGATTAGTTGGATAATGTGCAACTCCTTGAAATAGCTGAATCATGTGCAACTAATTGTAATAGCTGATTTATGTGCAACTCATTGTAATAGCTAAATTATGTGCAACTCATTGTAATAGTTGAATTATGTGCAAATTTGTAGAGTTAACTGAATTATGTGTGGCTTGTGGAAGTAATTGAATTATATGCAACTTGTTGAAACGACCGGATTATGTGCAAGTTGATAGAGTAACTGAAAATGTGTGGAGTTGGTTAAAATGTGTTTCGGGGGATCTCTGGCAGGTAGATAGGCCTAATTACAAAGGAAACTCTGGCGAAATTTTAAGGAAATATCGGAGTTAGTAAAAATTTGGGGGTTGGCATGTTTTGTGTTCTCTTAACTAAGTGATTCCCCAATCCTCATTCGAGGACGAATAATTCTAAGTGGGGGAGGATGTAAAGACCCGTCAAGTATAAAAGCAATGCCCGAATAGGTCCCCATGTGGTTATAACTGTAGAAATTCTTAAAAAGGACCCTTGTGAGTAAAAATTATCCCGGGACTTAAAAGATAAAATTTTCCAGAATTGCGCATATCTGGGATCCACTATGTGATCGCAGATCAGGTATGCGGACCGCATAGTGGTTGCATACCTGGACAACCTGCCGTCCAATTTGAGGACATCTATGCGGCCAAAAATGTGATCTGCGCTCGGATCCTTGCACCTCCATTTGTGCGGAGGAGGTTATGCGACGCACTATGCGATCGCATAACAGGTATGCGGACCACATAGTGGTCGAATACCTGGGCAATCCGATTCCCATTTTGGACCATTTGAGAGCCATTTATGCGACAGCGGACCGCATAGCAGGAATGCGATCGCATTCCTGGCCGCATTCCCTGCTTCGGGGCTTCTAATTTCTAATTCTAAAACCCGACCCCCAGTTTTATAAAACACCCCTCCCCTTCATTTTTAACAACTATCTGACTAAAATAGAGAGAAGTGAGAGTGGGTTCTAGTGAGAGAAGTCCCCATCTTCCCCAAGTTGATCCTCCATCTCTACTCAGGCCTGGAACTAATCGAGTAGTCTTCATCTTCTTCACCATAAGAGGTAAGTCTGCACCCCATTTTTCTAAATTTTCAGATTTTAGTTAGAATAAAACACACATAGGTTGGATCTTGAATATGGGAGTTAAGACCTTGCATGCATGTGAATAATCTACCATAATCTAGCAACGAGAAGTAAGCTAGGGCAATCTTTCACTAAAAAAGGGTTAGTTAATCTAAAGGACCACATAATAGTTGATAAAATGCCCAAATGAGTTCAAGGTTCCTAGCTCTAAGTTTGAATGTGTCACATTGTAAATTATATTGAAGGCGTTAGAAGGTTCAGTGATTTTGGATAGAAATTATAGAGAAATTCCAACTCGAGGTATGTATGGCTAACTTTAATATTTGTAGGGTCACCTTGTTGGTGTCCGGGCATTTGATATGAGTTTCTTTCTTGAGCATATGTGAATTGATTGTTCTAATGTGTTGAGACGTAAGATTCTATTCTCTGATTGTCCTAGTTGAGTTCCATGCCACCATGCTATTTGAGATTGTGAAAAGGGTGATTCCTTATGCTTACTCTATCATATGCAAAGCTCGTTAACTGTTGAATACATCGATATGCAAGGATGTACTACAAAACGAAAGAAATGATAACGAATACAATTATTGAATGTATCTAAGTGCTAAATGTCGTGTAGTAAATAATGGAAAGGAAACATGGATAAACTAATTGAGCTATATGTTGATGGCATACCGTATATGACTCACTGTTTGATAAAGATTTCTGTGGCCTTGATTTCATATGGTTACTTGGTTGTTATGAATGAATATCCTTGATGATGAGAATCTTTGTGATTGAATTGTTGGTTGATGTTGCTATTAATTACATTGTTGAACGTATCAAAGTGCTAAAGGCTATGTAGCAAATGATGAAAGTAAATATGGACTGATTTTATTGAGTTAAATGATTGTGGCAACATCATATATGAATTACTGATTGGTAAGGACCATTGTGCCTTGATTTCACATAGTTATTGGTTGATATGAACTTATGTTCTTCATGATGAAGATACTTGTGATTTAATTGTTGGTGGTTATTTCTATGAAGTGTGATTGTACGGTGGGATCGGGTTGCGCGCCACAACACGAATTAATAAGGGTGGAGAGGTAATAAGGGTGAAATGTGATTGTACGGTGGGATCGGGTTGCGCGCTCCAACACGAAGTAATAAGAGTGGAGAGGCAATAAGGGTGAGATGTGACTATACGATGGGATCGGGTTGCGCGCCGCAACAGATGAAAAATTGAAATGAGTAACTGTGAAACCTTCATTTGTGATTTTCTGTATTTCTGTGTGGTATTTGTTTGGTTTCCCTGACTGTCCTCTATTTGTGTACTGTTTGATTCCACTTAGAATGAAGCTTGTTCATACATACTAGTACTATTCAATGGTACTAACGTCCCTTTTGCCGGGGGCGCTACATCTTTTTCATGGATGTAGGTGGTTCTATAGCAGGTAATTCCGACCACCAATAGTGGTGCCTCCTCTTCATCCTTTCAGCAGTTCTGGTGAGCCCCATTTCCTCTCGAGGCCGTGTGTAGTCTATATCATCTTCTTTTGTATATGTTGTGTCTTTAAATGTATAGCTGGGGCTTTGTCACTGACAAATCTATGTAAACTCCTAGTATTCTTAGAGGCTCAGTAGACACTATGTGGGTTGTATATATATATTTTGGGCAGCAGTTGTATTTACTCGTAATCGTGGACTGAATCGGAAATGTTGCATGTAGCTTGTATCTTTTGGGATTATCAAATGCTAAAAATGTTAAAAGGATAAATGAACTTTAGTTGTAAGTCCATGCTTTGATTTAATTTGCTATTTCATATAGAATATTGTATATCATAAACGGGGGTAACTCGTTGGGCAGGAAAGGCAATCCAGGTCTGCTTGACCGGGATCATCCGGTTAGGTGCCGGTCTCGTCCCTCAGTTTTGGGGCGTGACATACATGGAGAGACATTTATAGTATTTTACACGTACGTAAGAATGACTAAACTATCCTTAGATACAATATCTATTACTCCCCCTCAAGCGATGCATAAACGGAAAGAACACAGAGCTTGTCACGTAGATATAACAATCGCGTAGAAGGAAATGCTTTGGTTAACAAATCAACAAGTTGATATTGACTTGGAACATATTGAACTTGGAGGGTACCTGATGCAACCTTTTCACGGACAAAATAAACATCAATTTCAATACGCTTTGTGCGAGCATGTTGGAAAGGATTGTGAGCCAAATAAATGGTGCTAACATTATCACAAAAAATTATGGAAGGTGAAGAAACACATATGTGAAGATCTCGGAGAAGAGAGTGTAACCAAGTGAGTTCAGCTGCATCATGAGCAACTGATCTATATTCAGCTTCAGCACTTGATCGAGAAATAAAATTTTGCTTTTTAGAAGGCCATGAAATAAGATTAGGGCCAAGAAAAATACAGTATGCCGAAGTAGAACGGCGAGTTGTAGGACAACCAGCCCAATCCGCATCAGTATAACATTGAAAACTGCCAAGAGAACCACCAACAACAAATAAACCATGATTTAAAGTTCCGTGCAAGTAGCGTAAAATTCGTTTTACTGCAGTATAGTGAATATCCAGGGGAGAATGCATAAACTGAGAAACTTGATTAACTGCGAAAGAAATGTCGAGGCGAGTGAACGTTAGGTATTGAAGACCACCAACAAGACTCCTATAAAGAGTTGGATCAGAAAAATAAGGAGAGTCATTTGAATGTAGAGATGATTTGAGAAAAATAGGTGTTGAAACTGGCTTTGACGATAGTAAATTTGAGCGACTAAGAAGGTCTTTAATATATTTTGACTGACAAAGAAAATAGCCGCCATTGCGAGCACTAACAGAAATACCAAGGAAAAAGTTAACTAACCCCAAATCATTCATCAAAAATTCTGACTTGAGAGTTCGAATTAAATATTGAAGCAATGAAGGAGATGAGGCAGTAAGAAGAATATCATCAACATTAAAAAGAAGAACAAAAAAGTTTAAATTTTGTTTGTAAATAAAGAGAGGAATCAAATGAGCTATTATGAAAGCCATGAGTTGGAAGAAAAAGTAGTGAACCGTTGAAACCACGCCCTAGGGGCTTGCTTTAAGCCATAAAGAGCTTTGTTCAATCGACAAACATGATGGGGAAATTGTGGATGAACAAAGACACTAGGCTGCTTCATATATACCAATTCATTAAGATTGCCATGCAAAAAAGAATTCTTAATGTCTAATTGATGAACATGCCATCGTTTAGACGCAACAAGAGCAAGAACAGTACAAATGGTGACTGATTTCACCACAGGACTAAACGTTTGATCATAGTCTAGTCCTTGTTGTTGATTATAACCCTGAGCCACAAGTCGAGCTTTAAGACGCTCAAGAGAACCATCTGATTTTTGTTTAACTCTATTCACCCAACGACAACCAATAACACTAGCATCAGAAGGGTAGGAAACTAAATCCCATGTGTGGTTATCCATGAGGGCATTATACTCTTCTGCCATTGAACATCTCCAATGAGGACACTTAGAGGCTTCAGTAAAGGATGAGGGTTCAGAAGGAAGAAAAGAGGTATGAGAAAGCAATGATGGAAGAATAGGATGCTTAAGAGACCCTATTTGTTGACGGGTAATGTGATGCATTTTATTGTTGGAGAAATGATCAGCAAGTGGAAGGTCGATTTCACCACAAGGTTGTGTCTGCAGGGTATAAGGAAAATTATTTGAGATAGAGGAGAGTTGTACTGCTGGTACGGAGGGCTTAGCAACATCAACAGTTTGTTGCGCAGAAGAAGGAGAAATAGTTGAGGGAATATCAGAATGTGACGAGGATTGAGGATATGGAGGTAAATTATATGAATGCAGTTGATTACATGATGGAGACTGTAGAGATAGAGTAGGAGATCGAGTCAACAATGGAGTAAAATTATTTTCTTGCAACGGATTTCTCCTTACATGACCAGTAGGATGTGGAGAAAAAATAGGAGATGCAGTAGAAGTAGTAGCAAGTTGGTGCATTGAATTAGGAGGTAGTTGAAATTGAAAAAACATATGTAGCTTTAAAATATCACGAGGGATAAGGGTGAAACTCTAGTACAGAAGGAAGCTTAAAATTAGGACTTCATGAACACGATTTAGGTGAAGATAAAGAGAGGAGATGAGGATAAGGAAAAGAGTCCTCATTGAAAATAACGTGTCTAGAGATATATACCTTATTACTTGAAGGATAAAATTCAATAGAACAAATATTATCTGAGACAAATTTGCGAACACTTAGTAAATTAGCAGAAAGGTGAGGAAAAATTAAAATATCCTTAAAAGAAAAGACAGAATGAGAAGTAGAAAGTGTACTATGCCCTGTATAGGAGATAGGAAGTTGAGTACCATTACACACAGTTACACGATCGAAGCCATTATATGGATGAGTGGATGATAAGACGGATGCATTTGGGGTCATATGAGAAGAAACACCACTATCCACAAACCAAGAGGCATCACCAGGCGACGCATGAGACGAGAAAGAAGAACTAGAGTGAACATCTGAAACAAAAGCTTTAGAATCCAACGATAGGCAATCACCAGCAGTATGGTAGGGCTGATAGAAAAGCTGACAAGAATGTATTCCATGAGTGGTTGGAGAGGGAAATAACGGAGCTTGACTGGAAAAGGGCGGAGAGCCTAATATAGAGGGAAGACGGGGGCGAGCAGAAAATTGTTGAGGGGCAACGTTAAAGGATTTGGATAATCCTTGATTGTGTCGACCTCCATCACGCCCACTATTAAAATTTCGGCCACCATTGTTGTGCCTACCACGTCCATGACCATTAGAGGAAAAAAACTGTTGCTTAGCCACAAAAGTAGTAGTAGAACTATCTGTAGATGGACGGGAGGTACTACTCAACTGAGCTTCATGAAGAAAAATAAGGGATCTGGTTTCAACAAAGGTGGGAAGAGGGATACGAGTAGAGATAGACGTGTTCACAGACGGTAGACCATAAAGTATTTGTAAAACGAGATCCGAATGAGAGACGAGATTACCAATGGATGTTAACACATCAGCAATGGACTTGAGACGATGAACATATTCATTTATTGAAAGATCACCTTTCTTAAGATTGTGAAACTGGATCTTGAGTTGAAGAGTTCGGGAACTGACTTGGTCACGAAATAGACGCTCAATTTGAAGCCAAACATCCCTAGCAGTGAGAGTATGTTGTGGCTTGATTATAGCTTGGAGAATCTCTTGAGAAATTGTTGCCTAAATCCATGAGAGAACAATAGAGTCCAGTTAAACCCATTGTCCAAAAGCAGGATTGGATACAAAGGTGCCATCATCACGAGAAATAGAAGGCTCGGGACAAGGGATACTCCCATCAATGAAGCTATAGACACCATGACCCTTGAAGACAAGCAAGAAAAGTTCTCTCCATAACATATAATTTGTATAATCAAGAACCGTTGGAACAAGATTCTTAATGTTCGAGACGGAAACACTACTAAAAATACGGGAAAAAGCGACCACCAAAAGCGACCAAAGATGGTCGCTAAATAGTGAAAAAGCGACCAAAATGAGTCCAACAGGGTTTGGTCTCTATTTTGTTGGTCCCTTTACATTAGGGACCAAAGTTGGTTGCTAATTAGCGACCAACTTTGGTCTCTAAGGTAAAAGGACCAAATATTTCGGGTATACTATATAGGGACTAACTTTGGTCGCTTTAATATTTTAATAATATAAATTTAGCGACCAAAGTTGGTCTCTATAAATAAATTACGTTTTTATTTATTTATTTATTTATTATTATTCATAATATAGCGACCAACTTTGATATGTAAACCAAATATTATAGTTTTAAATCTGGAATATAGCGACCACAATTGGTCGCTAATTTATAGAATTTAATTTTTTTTATACATAAGCGACCAAAATAGGTCGCTAATTCCCATAATTTTTGTTTTTTTAACAGAATAGCGACCAAAGTTAGTCGCTTTTTAGGAAATCTGGGTTAATTAGCGACCAACCTTGGTCGCTATTTCCCAGAATTTTTAAAAAAAATATAAAACCGGCCAACTTTGGTCGCTTTTCTGGGTATAATTTTGGCAGAATCTGCCTGTTTTGGCAGCTACACCACCTGCCAGCATACTAAATTTTCTATTACAAGCAACAGCAACAACAATACCAACAATTAAACCAACAACAAAAACAACAATAACACATCAACAACATTAAAACAAATATTAAAACCAACAAAGTATANTATATATATATATATATAAGAACATGAAGCGCTAGGAACACATGGTCGGGTTATTTTAGGGATTGATAAATATATACGGCTATCAAAGTATATATATATATATATGTATATATATAGACACACACACAGACACTTCACTGTAATACTATAACGTATATATAACTTGTTATAGTATATGTTAGTGTGTGTATATATATATAACACACACACTTCGTGCTGCGTTAACCACATATATAGCATGTTATAGTATATGATACTGTATTTATTATTTGTATTATAACAGAGTTAATGAATTGCATTTATTCATCACTAGGTTATAAGTCGATGAATCGATTATAACACATTAATTGATATAGGTCGAGACGTTTTGTTTTGAATATTCAATGATGCATCTGAGTAGGTTATAAGTCGATGATAGACTTGTCAAGATCCTAATTAATATATATAATTTTTCATCAAATATAAATGTGTGTCAGTTGAATCATCGACTTATAACCTACTCAGATGCATCGTTGAATATTCAAAACAAAACGTCTCGACCTATATCAATTAATCTGTTATAATTGATTCATCGACTTATAACCTAGTGATGAATGAATGTAATTCATTAACTCTGTTATAATACAAATAATGAATACAATATCATATACTATAACATGCTATATATGTAGTTAAAGCAGCACACACACTAACATATACTATAACAAGTTATATATACGTTATAGTATTACAGTGAAGTGTAATACACACACACACACACACACACACACACACACACACTTTGATAGCCGTATATATGTATCAATCCCTAAAATAACCCGATCCTGTGTTACTAGCGCTTCATGTATATATATATATATACATGAAGCACTAGTAACACAGGGTCGGGTTATTTTAGGGATTTATACACTTGCAAATTGATTCATCGATTTATAACATACTAAGATGCATCATTGAATATTAAAAACAAAACGTCTCAACTTATATCTATCTCTCTCTCTCTCTCTCTCTCTCTCTCTCTATGATCATTGTGTGTGTGTGTGTATATATATACACACACACATATATAACACGCTTCGTTGTACAATTTTAACTACATATATAGCATGTAGAGTATATTTTAGTGTATTCATCTCTTGTATTATAAAAGTGTTAACGGATTATATTTATATTATTTAGATATTAAATATAAAAGTGATTTTTAATTTTGACCAATGTTGACCTGAAAAGCGACCAACTTTGGTTGCTAATTATCCAGAAATTAAAATTAGCGACCAATTATATTTTATATAATATTTAAAATAAAAATATAATTGTTAAACGTTCGAACTGGGTCCCAGATTAGCGACCAAAGTTGGTCTCTATCTACTTCCCCTTTCTTAAGCGACCAACTTTGGTCGCTAATTTTAAATTATATTTACTTATATTTTATAATATTTTTAAAATAATAATATAATTATTAAAATTTTATAATTGGGTCCCAGATCAGCGACCAATGTTGGTCTCTATTTGCTGCCCTTTTCATAAGCGACCAACTTTGGTCGCTAATTTTAAATTTTATTTATTTATATTTTATATTTTTTTAAAATAATAATATAATTATTAAAATTTTATAACTGGGTCCCACTTTAGCGACCAAAGTTGGTCGCTAATTTCAATATTTCTTTGACCAAGCAAGTCTAATCAGTCCGGTCAATATTTTGACCACATTATCGACCAAAAAGCGATCAACCTTGGTCGCTAAAGTATTTAGAATAATTATTTAATAATTTTCTCCAATTTAGCGACCAACTTTGGTCGCTTTTCTTGACAGACCAATTTTGGTCGCAAATCCTTGGTCACTTTTTTCCGAATTTTTAGTAGTGAAATAATAGAGTGAGATGATGAGAGAAGGGAAGAAGCCTCTACCATAGAGGTTGGTGGAGAAGGTGTTGATTCAGTAGCGGAAGAGGAAACCATAATTCAATGAAAGAGAGGAATAATCAATTTAGAGATGACCTAGACTTCTGATACCCTGTGACAATGTGTATTTCACAATAATCTCTATCGTAGTACTATGAAGAGATATTTATAGTATTTTACATGTACAATAATGACTAAACTATTCTTAGATACAATATCTATTAACGACAAATCTACAGGAGATATGAAAATTTCAGAGAAGATCTTTTACTCATGAGTCATGACAATGATAATATCCATAACGTTATCAGTAGTGATATAATTTAATAGTAGCAATACAAGTAATATTGACAATGAAAACGAAATAACAACATGAATAACTTATAATAAAAATAATAAGGTGACAACAACCATTCTTTTAATCGTTAAACTTCTTAAGATAAATTCCTCTAAATGTTAGTTGACTTTACGAACAACTCAAATTTTACAGTCACAATATTTTGTTGCCCCAATTTGGAAAGTAGTCGTCATATTTCACATTTGTTTCTAAGATAACTATATTTCATGATCTAGTCTCCCGATCTATGCCTTTTCAGTTTACGTTCAATTAAGCAATAAAATCAATTTCTTACTATTTTCTCAAGATATGCTAAATTTTCAGATTCCCTAATTTCCTATTATGATAATATGAACTTTGGATATTAGATTTAGTAAGAACATTATGAAAACAATCTATTTAAAGGGCTTTCACCTCTTGTAAGAGGCAAAACATATCGCAAACAAAAAAAAAACATTCTTTATTCTTAATTTGCTCTAGTTACGAACCAATGGATTCAGGGCAACCGAGTTCTAGTTTTAAACAAGAGCTTATCAAGTGAGTCCCTTTCTCCATTTCATTCTTTATCATTATTTATTTTATAGTTTTCAAGAGGTTTATATGGTGATTTTAATTCTCTTAGCGAAATGAAAAAAGAAAATGAGGCACTTAAGCTCAAAAATGAAGAACAAAAGAAACTCCTTGAGAAGCTGCTCAAGGAGATTGCCCAATTGAAAACAAAGGTTAGCTTTTATCTCATAAATATTCAATTTTAATTTAAAATGTTATATAGATTGTTAACTTTATCTGTTTTTTCTTTTGCAGCATGAAAAGCTGCAGTCAAGTTTTGGCCCTAGAAACATCGAGTGAAATTCCATATATACAGTGAAAAAACGGAGTATTCCTAACATAAAATTATTGTAGCTCTCTCTCTTTCTATAGAGGAGCAATTTCTCTTATAAGTTACCTAATTATCTTCAAATTCTAGTGCTATGGTGTTTCTTCTGCTCAAAATCTATTATAGTGTTTTCATTAAATCAGTCAGTAGCTATATAAACATGTGAAAATGAATTGAGTTTAGAATTCACGGTAGAATTTAATAAACCGACAGAAACAAACATATTCTTACAAATTTTACTCCTAAACGAAATGAATGACAAATTAAAAAGAAATAATTACGGGGGAAGTACTTTCCCAACCAATTTTACCTATATTCTTTTTCTATATATCTATTTTAGTTTATTTTGTATATAATTTGAAACTTCTTTTCACGGGTATTAAAAAGTTGGTTGTTAGAAACTGATTTGAGAGTGATATTCAGGTTTATCATTATAGATTTTAACAATCTTGGGTGAATTAAAGTTAAAAAAATTAAAAACTCACATTTTGAGCCCTTAGTATCAGAAAATTAATCAGTACAAACTTTTTCCATATTTGATTCTCATGCACGTTGCAAAACCGGAAAAAAGATTAGTATGCTTAGTATTAATTTGCGCAAAAGATGCAAGGTCGAAAAATTTCTCTTTTAGGCAAACGGTAAGAAAACTTACAAATTCAAATTCACCTTAATTTCCGTCAGTAGTCTTGTTTAACCTATTATAGCATGTTCGCTACGAATTAATTCTTATATATCAAGTTAATAGTTTGTTAATGTTTATCGTAAAAATTTATATTCAATCACCTTATAAGTGGCATGATTGTGTTAAAAAATTAACGTTGTCAATTCATTGAAGTTATACTATAAATTATGAAAAAATGCATAAGTACCCCGGCCATGTCCTATGGCTGGATTTTCATCTACAAACTTAGACTTTCCTTGGGTCATATCTCCTCTGAACTATTTTAAAATGTCACAATCACATTTACGTTGTATGGTAGAGTACGCACGCCTCAATGTATTTTACCGCTAAAATTATTTTTTTCTTCATTTTTTTCAATCTTCTCTTTTCTTTTTTCTGCTTTTTCTCTCGCCTCCATTATCATTAACCCAAAAACAATCATTATCATACTTATTTCACCGGACACCATCTCTTTGCCACATCCAAAAGAAATTTTTTGACTTCCACCGCTTTTATTTTCACCTATTATCGCATTAATCACCTCCATTTTTTTCCCATAGCCGTAGAACTTAATTACCTTAATACAAACATGATTCAAACTAACGTCGATCAATTAGATTACAACATAAAAAAAAACATATCTTTTAATCCGCAAGAACTTCTCAGAGAATAGTACAAAAAATAAAAAATATAGAACCACTGTCATTATCGGAGACAAAATTGTCACCGGTGGTTCTGATACTATCAAGTTCTGGAGTTCTGCCAAACCATTAGTATCTTCATATTTTAATTCGATAGTTGGTAGTTCTTACTAGGTCTTTGTTGTTGCAGCAAAAAGGGTTAGAGATTATTTTATTAATAAAATGTAACTAATTGTATAATATCCATTTGTCAAATGACACACGTAGACATTAATAAGTATCTAAGGCATTTTATGTTCTCACACACCTCCAAGAAAGTGAACACACTTTCTGTGCTATGTCATCTCTTAAAGGGATATTTATTCCACTTTAAAATAGTTCGGGGAAAGGGGATAAGATCCCTGCAAAGCTCAAGTGTGTGGTTGAAATCCGGCTATAAGTCAGGGGCGGTACTTATGCCTTTTTCCTAAAATTATAAGTAGTTGCAAAATTAAGGTCAGGACTGACATAGTACAAAAAAATAAAGAAGAAGAAATGGATGGAAAAGATCAAAGTTTTTGATTTTAGGCCAATTTACAGGCTAGATGAAGATGAGAATCAAAGAGATAAAGCTTTTATTTTTCCTTCCTATAATCATCTACACATAAGGTATATTCTGATATCAATGAAGGATAAATAACATGGAGATTATGCAAAATTAAACATACTCTTTTCTAGGACCAATTGTGTGCTATCACCACCAGTTGCCTAACTAAGTAGTTCGCTAAACAATCAATTGTTGAGTCTTACAGTTTTTCCACAGCATCTACGCTCTTTAGCATAAAGGCTAGAACTCTCAATTTGAGATGTAGAGAATGGTCTCAACTCACGCCCCGAAGAAACGCCTCCCAGTCATGCTATTCAATAGATAAAATTTGTGATGAAAAACAACCTCTAATAGAAATGCTCGGTACATCTGTACACAAGGAATATCGGGAGTTCCGCCAAACACTTTGGTGTGTAGATTTTCCCTTAATAAAGGTGTATAGGGGAAGATATGATATGACACGTGGTTGTCTAAAAGAAGTACACGTGAAATCCAAAACGGGGATGACTGAGAACCAAATATAGTTACTCCACTTGTCACCGGAAAGAATAACGTTCATAAAGGTGTATTAAATGCTCTATGCCCGACAATATTTACTAGGGAATATTCTGTTGCATTAAGAGCGTCGGTTCATTACAGAGAATTTGACATTTATGTTCACCGTTACATCTTCATAAATGACCCTCATAATTGACATTAAAGGAGGGCACGATCCTAGGACCTTCTTCCCTAGACATAGCTATAAATAGTGAACTCATTTATCATTGTAAATGACACGAATTTTCTGGCTAGACATATACTATATTCTATACAGAACTTTATACAATTTACTTTCTTGCTTTTTGATCTCATCATTGCTCTGCCCGGAAACCGTGTTCACGGAATTACCACTTGTGCTGTTTCATCCACATTCTAAGGCTAAGTATTGTATATTTCTTCAATTATTGTATTATTTCAGGATAAAATTAGCTCACTTGTCTAGAAATCATGTATAAATTCAACTGTACCATTATACGGTAAATAGTTTGGCGCCCACCGTGGGTCCCAGACAGCCGTATTAAATTGATCCTTGCCTTTTTTACTAACGTGTTTTGATTACTTTGTCTTAGAAAAAATCACGAAAAATGGCAGATAAAACTGTTAACGACACATGCAACCTTGAAATTCTAAGGGATCAACCTCATTTTGAGGATTCAATTAGTGACACCCGTAGTGAGGGAAATGACTCCACGCCAGTGCATGACAGGAGGTACCCTCGGCAGGTTCGGGAGACAACTCCCGATGATGCTGATAAGGAGCATGTAGCAGATGCGGTGAGGGTCCTGCAAGAGCAACAACCATCATTTTGGGCCATCTCACGCGGCAGGATCTGGTTATGACAGAACTGAAGCAGGCGCTACATGTGCTTCGAATAATGCAAACAGACAAGATCCAATTCCTCTCGTTGTTCCCGCAGACCAAGAAACATAGAGAGTCGACAACAACACTCCCAGGGGTGAAGTTGACTCCGACGAGGCTGGGGGGAGCAGATCCGGTATCAACAACGAGAACGATCCATTCAAGGATAAACTTTTATGGTTCATGAGAGAAGTAAACTCCCCCATAGATCAAATCCCGGGCGCGCCACCAGTATTGAAATACCCGAACTCGAAGAAGTATATTCTATTACCGTACACCAAGTGCGAAACTAGAACTAATCCCAAAGCTGTTCAAAATGCCTGAAATTCCAAAGTATGATGGAACTTCAGACCCAGAAGAGCATATTACTACCTACATAGCAGCGATCAAGGTAAATGATATAGATCCTCACAAAATTGAATCTGTGTTACTAAAGAAATTTGGTAAAACTCTCACGAGGGGAGCTCTAACGTGGTATTCATTATTACCCCAGCATTTCATATATTTCTTTGATATGCTCGCGGATTCTTTGATTAAAGCTCATGTCGGGGACAGAAAAGTGCAAGCCTGGAAGATCGACATATTCAGGATCACACAGGGAGAATCTGAATTATTATGAGAGTTTGTTACCCGATTTCAGAAAGAAAGAATGTTGCTCCCGGCCGTCCCTAATGAGTGGGCAGCCGAAGAATTCACCAATGGATTGAACCCAAGAAGTTCAGACATCCGGAAGCTGAAGGAGAGCCTGCTCGAGTTTCAAGAAACAACCTGGGCAGATGTTCACAACCGGTACAAGTCAAAGATAAGGATCGAAGATGATCAGGTCGGTTCTACATCATCGGCCAAAGGACGAGAGAAGAGCAAAGAAAGATCAAATGATGACTACGACACGGATGGACGGACTTCGAGGGGCCGGTTCTTGCCTTACGAGCGGACCGAAGGCCGTGGCATAAATTTTTGAGCAACAATCAAGTTCACCATTGACAGAGAGACTGATCGTGGTCAAAACAATAGATCACTTCAAGATAAAGAAACGTCGGGGTCTCGAGATCTTCCTTACCCCAGGTTACCAGAATATAACTTCAACGTCAGCATAGTGGAACTGGTGTCATCCATGAGAAACATTAAAGAGGAACGGTTCCAGAGACCTATGAGGTCCGACTCCAGCCAGAGGGATCCCAACTTATGGTGCGAATACCACAAGACGAACGTTCACCGGACAGGGGACTGCCGACACCTCCAGGAAGAAGTGGCAACACTATTGAAGAATGGTCATCTCCGATAATTCTTGAGTGATCGAGTTAAGAACAATTATGGTCACAACAGAGACAAGCAGAACCTTCGAAAATAGGAGAACAAACCCCACCCCAAGTGATTCAATATGATCTTCGGGGGGAATGAGATTAACGGGGTTGTCTTTCGGCGGAAAATAAGACGAAAGCATAAATAACTCATAGTAAAAGACTCCAGGAAGACGATATCACTTTTAGGGAGGAGGACACAGATGGATTGATGTTACCGCATAGCGACACCTTGGTAATTTCTTTCAATGTGTTAGATTTCACGAGTAAACGTGTTCTGGTGGATCCAGGAAGTTAGGCTAATATCATACAATAGAGAGTATTGGAACAAGCTAAACTCACCAAAATCATTATTTCGACAACAAAACTCCTCGCTGGATTCAACCTTGCGAGCATGACGACCCGGGGAGAGATCCTGCTGCTCACGAACGCTGAAAGAGTAATGAAAATGTCTCTCTTCTAAGTAGTAGATGATGATATGGGATACAACATCATCTTAGGAAGTCCATGGTTACACGAGATGAAAGCTTTACCTTCAATATATCACCAATTGCTGAAGTTTCCAACGCCCGAAGGAATCATACAAATAACAGGTGATCAACCAACAATGAGGGAGATAATGCAATCTCAGTTTCCAGTAGCAAAAAGAAGGACCGCACGTCGTAGAAATTACAGGAACTAGTGCCTACTCCCGTTTCAGACGAGGTTATCCCATGGGCAGAGTCATCAGAACAATATCAGGTGCCAAGATATTTCTAAGTTCCAGGAGAGACGGGTGCAACGTAGTCCATGGTAGAGGAACTGGAGCAAGTGGCATTGCTCGAAGAATTCCTAGAAATATTTTTATTTGGGGACATGATTGCATCCCGAGCTCAGGTATGGTTTTATTGAATTCCTTAATTTAATGCTGGTTTTTTTGCATGGTTTCACGAGGATATGACAGGTATCCCGACGGAAATAGACATGCATAAATTAAGTTTAGATCCCAACATACCACCGGTACGATAGAAGAAGCGCCCTATTGCCGAGGGCAGGAATAAATTCGTCAAAGAACAAGTAACCCGCTTGCTTAAAATCAGTTAAGTCAGAGAGTAAGATATCTATACTGGCTATCCAATGTAGTAGTAGTTCCTAAAAGAACAATAAAGTTTGCATGTGCGTAGACTATAAAGACCTTAATAAAGCGTGCCCGAAAGATTCCTTCCCACTGCCAAAGATCGATCAAATGATTGATGCCACGGCCGGGCACGAGTTGATGAGCTTCCTTGATGCTTATTTCGGGTACAACTAGATTTAAGATGAACCCGAAAGATCAGGATAAAACTTCGGTTATAACAAATTTCGGTACATATAATTACAATGTAATGCCCTTCGGGTTGAAAAACATCGGAGTCACTTATCAACGACTCGTAAATAAGATGTTCACAAAGCAAATAGGGAAGACCATGAAAGTTTATATAGACGATATGATCGTTAAGTATTTGAATGCATGTGACCACCTTAAGTATTTATAAGAAACATTTGACATCCTGAGGAAGCATAACATGAAATTTAACCCTGAGAAATGCGCTTTCGGGGTCAGTTCTGGTAAGTGCCTAGGGTTTCTGGTCTCACAAAAGGGAATTGAGATAAACCCCGACAAAAACAAGTCCATAGATGATATCTTGGATGAATTGTCAAACGTAAAGAAAGTCCAAAGACTCATATGATGGTTAGCAGCTTTGAGCAGGTTCGTCGAAAAAATGTCATCGCTTCTTCACACTGCTAAAAAAGAAAAATAATTTCGAATGGACACTATGGTGCCAGCAGGCTTTGAGGGACCTGAAGAAGTACTTATCAAGCCATCCATTGCTCTCAAAAGCAAAAGAAGGTGAAACATTGCTAGTCTACCTCATGATTTTAGACGTTGCGGTAAGTGCGATTTTATTCCAGGAGGGAGAAGGTACGTAATTCATATTTATTACGTTAGAAAAATTTTAACGGGAGAAGAACTCTCTAACTCCATTTAGAAAAAATGGCCTTAGCTCTCGTAGTCGCTGCTCGGAACTTGAGGCCCTATTTTCAATGCCACCCGCTAGCTGTGGTAACTACTTCCCCTTTGCGGAACATCCTTTATAAACCCGAGATCTCAGGCAGATTGACCAAATGGGCTGTCGAAATGAGTGAATTCGACATAGAATATAAACCAAGGACTGCAATTAAGTCACAAGTCTGGCTGACTTCGTGGCCGATTTTAGTCCGGGACTACTACCTCTGGAAACCAAGGACTCAGTTATGGTGTCATAATCGACATCGGGGGTTTGGAACTTATTTACGTACGGATCTTCGAACATAAAAGAATCCAGACTCGAAATAGTCTTAATCACGCCTTCGGGGTAAACCTTAAGGCAAGCCATCAGAATAATCCCTTTAATTAACAGTTAAGTAGAGTATGAAGCTCTAACTGCAGGGCTCGAATTGGCTCGAGGACTTGATTCCAAGGTTAACCAAATCAAATATGACTCACAAGTAGTGGTAAATCAGGTCTACGGGGTCTTTGATACCAAAAAAGAACGTATGCAATAATACGTGGTAAAGGTCCAGGATCTTTTGGCACGATTTCGGGAGTGGTCAATTACTCATATCCCGAGGAAGGATACCGCAGAAGCGGATGCATTAGCAAACTTAGGATCATCGACGAAAATAAAGGGATCAGAGTCCAGAATGGTGGTACAAGTGATGAGCCCAGTCCTGGATACGGATGGTTACTATGAGGTAAATTCGGCTAGTCTGGTCTGGGACTGTAGAAATGAAATAATCAACTACCTCGAGCACGAAAATTTGTCTGGATGACCCAAAAGCGTCACGAGCGTTACGCGCCAAAGTTGCACGTTATAGCTTCAAGAAAGGCTAATTGTATTGAAAATATTTCCAAGCCTGGTGTTTAGGAGCGTCAGAAGCTAACTATGTCATCAGAGAAATCCATGAAGGGATATGCGACAATCACTCCGGCGCAGAGTCTTTGGTGCTGAAGTTGGTATTGGCAGGATATTATTGGCCTCTCATGGAAAAAGACGCCAAAGATTTCATACGAAAATTTGATAAGTGCCAACGATACACACTACTAGTACACCAACCAGCAGAACCCCTACATTCAGTTTTGTCCTCATGGCCGTTCATGAAATGGGGGATGGACATCGTCAAACAGCTGCCACCGGTCCCCGGAAAGGTAAGGCTTCTTTTAGTTTTACGTGGTTATTTTTCTAAATAGGTGGAAGCAATTTCTTACTAGAAGATCGGAGAACGCAAAGTGGTCGATTTCTTGCGGGAAAATATAATTTGCAGGTTCGGAATACCAAAAGAAATAGAATGCAACAATGGGCCACCGTTTATCGGTGCAAAAGTTACAAAAGTTACTTGAAGACTTGAAAATAAAGAGGATCACATCTTCGCCTTATCATCCAAGCACAAACGGTCAAGCGGATTCAACAAACGAAGTGATTATTCAAAAGCTCAAGAAAAGGTTGGAAGCAGCAAAAGGCAAATGGCCCGAAGAATTGCCCGAAGTCTATGGGCCTACCGAACAACGGCTAAATCGAGCACATGAGAAACTCTTTTTTCCCTTGTTTACGGTGCTTAAGCCCTGATCCCCGTAGAAGTGGGCGAATCCACTTTGAGATATTCTCGGACAAATAAATAATCAAACAACGAAGCAATGCTAATCAACCTGGATCTGCTCGAGGAACACATGGACTTGGTGCATGTAAGGATGGTAGCTCAAAAGCAAAGAATGGAGTGCTATTACAATCGAAGATCCAACTTTTGTCATTTCAAAGTAGGAGGCTTGGTTATAAGGAAAGTAACCCAAAAGAATCGAGAGCTCAACGGGGGAAAACTAGGTCCTATATGGGAAGGTCCCTACCGTATTTCAGCTGTCACCAGGAAAGGTTCATACGATTTGGATAACCAGAATGGAGACAAATTTCCCAACAACTGGAATGTGGCACACCTCAAAAGATATTATTGCTGATGAACACTATGCAAACGGAAAGTATGTGCTGCAATCTTTTTCCCTTCGTTCAATTTTTATCTCAATTGGGTTTTTCTGCAAGGTTTTTAACGAGGGAGCAACACAGAAATCATACTAAAAAGACCTTTGATAGCAAGGCAAATAAACAAGATTCCACTCGGGGACGATTAGATAATCTTTGGTTCAATCCAGGAAGTTAAGTTTGCTACTGATTAGAGGTTACCTGACCGTTCACGAGCACGAACTACTAAGAGGAAGCGAGATATGTTGCCGAGTGGAGGATTACCTAGAAATTCATTAGTGGAACCTCCGAAGATACGAGACTTCCAGTGTTCCAATTCTCACTCTTCTCATTCGAACACTAGGGGGAGGGGGGGAATGATATGAGGATACGACAACTATCACTGCCACGTCAACCGGGGAACAAAAATCCGAAAATAAAATGCATCATCGGGACCGGGGACTGCATAGCCAGCCCCATAGAAACAAGTTGTACAAGATAACCACAATGAAATTTATTTTCTGCATAGCAAAGTGCTTATGTAATTTTTGAAAATAGAAGGAATAAAATGAAATCCTTTTGCCTTTATCTTGTTTCTTGTCTGAAGGATGAGCTAACTTTTTCATTTGAAAGTTAAACAAGTACTTTAAATGTTAGTGCCGCAATGAACAAGATATGTCCTCTTCAAGAGCACCGTAAATATAATAGGGCCCTCTCTTATAAAAACCCTTACTTTAAAAGGATGGTTCCGGAAGGATCAATGCCCGGAATCTAAAACGCCATCGGGGAAAAATACACCGGAATCGGCATACGAAAAGGACGCAAAAAGAAAACTTGTGAAAATACTCATGGAAACCCTCACGTAAAAGGGATAATACTCGGAGCCAAAATTCTTCAAAGAAAAGGCATCCGAGACTACACATAGTAAAGCGCGAACAAAACAACATGCGCAGAATGCTTGAGCAAGTGCAAAGGTTAAAGACTTGCATGGATATTCAAACGAAAGTAAGACTCAAATAATACTTGAGCAAAACATATGTCTTTATTTACAAGGACGTGCCAAAATGATAAGAGTACAAAATGGGAAAATAAAGGAAAAGCTAAACTGCAGCGCCTCCGGAACCAGGAGGAAGAGAAGTATCCGCATCCCCGGGAGAAGTAGATGGTTCCACCGATGGCTCAATGTTTTCCCCAGTTTGGTCTTCAACATCATCGCCTTCTGGTCCCTTTTCAGTTTCCGAAAACTCGAAACCAGAATCAGAAGAACCTGGAGCATCAGACTGCGTTGAAAGTCCATTTTTTTCACTCAACTCAAGCTCTCGAGCCTTAGCAATTTCGACATCAACGTCAATGATACCGGATTTGTCCTCTTCCAAGGTTTTTCTCCTCATACTATACATGGAATAAGTTTTTTCAACAATGAGGGAAGCCACTCGGTGCTTAAGTTCTTCTTTGAGTTGAGTAACATCGGCAGAAAGGTTTTCCCGGCGGACCTAGTAGATTTGAGGCTGACATTGAGCTCACAGACAGTTGAACTTAAGAGCCTATTATGATCGATAGTATTCCTATACTTCTATTCTAGCTAGGCATGTTTATCTCCCACAGTAGCAAGCTCTTCACTTTTGAAGTTCAAGGCTACTTCCAAGTTAATCACTCTTTCAGCGGCGGCAGCCTCACGATTGGTTGCAGCAAGAGCGGTGTTTTGGTCTTTAGCCCATTTGGCCTTGGCTTCATCAAATCTAACCCTCAACAACCCAATTTTGTGGCTAAGGGTTACCACTTCTTGCGCGCTTTGCTGCAAATGAGCCTCCAAAATAACGGCCTCAGTAGCTTTGGTTTCCCGTTCCTAGAGGCAGGGAAAAATTTGGTCCCATTCCGCCAAAAGATGATCCCGTTCAGGAGTAAGTTCTTCCTTCTCATGAATCAAACTTTAAAGGCCTCAGAAGCAAGAAAGTTGACCTACAAAACAAGAAAAGGTAAAACTTAGAATACATTTGCTCAAAAGTAAAGGAAATAACAAAGGAAGAAAGGAACGTACCGCTGCGGCGTTATGCAAAATGTTGTTCAACAAACACTTTCCCGAGAGTGCCTGAATATTTTCCCAGTCCTTTTTTGAAGCCAAAGGCTTCAGGTAATTAGCAAGCTCCATCGGCCGGGATAACAAGTTGCACCCGGCAGAGACTGAAAGAGTAACATTCCTCCCCCTTTGTGGATCTTCAGAAGGGGAAACATAATTTTTCCCTAAATTCCCATGAATTGGGATTGTGGAAGAGCAACGCTTTCTTCATGGTCAGGTGAGGCCGATGGAGATGAAGTAGAAACCGCTGGTGGAAGAGTGGATGAAGATGGAAGTGATGTAGCAGTTGCTGGTGTTGGTGAAGGTGGAGGTGAAGCTGATGGAGTTGAAGGGTGAGAAGTAGCTGCATCAAATACAGTGCTGGCTGTTTGATGCTCGCCAACCGAAGACGGCAAGGACCCGGTACTTAGCCCCGCAACACCGATTACAACAATTGGGGCCCAAAAATGCGAGTTGGCATTTTCTACAAAATCAGATTCTTCCAAAGTGCGGAGACATCGTCTTCAGTTGGTGCAATTACCTTAACAGGTCGAGCATCCTGTTGAGATGATGAGGATCGTTGCCTTCTATGTAAAGAAGTTCCCTCATCACTAGCTTAATCATCATCATCATCATCATCGATTATCACAGTGTCTATGACCGGACCGGAAGGAGGACGCCATAATCTCCATCGAAGATGACTCGGGGGCATCTATCTTTGCCCTATTATTGTTTTCCCTGACCGTGGAGGAACTTCTTTTCCTTGTTTGTTTATTTTCCGTCCAGGGACTCCGTAAACAAGTGTTTGCACCCAAAACAGGCCCGGAGATACCTGGTTGAGTAAGTGCTTCCTGAAGCGGCCTCGCTACATCAACAAGATTAGCCAAAACGTCCTCTTCGGGGACAATAACAGAGCCCGCAGGTTAACCTAATTTCATGAACAAGCTGGAAAGGCTCAACCAAGTTCTTCATATATAAAAAGTAGAAGCAAGGTAAATTAAAATTACCATGATTTTTGGCCTTCCACCCGTATTTAAAGGCCAATTCTTTCCACAAACGAGTTTCGGGAATTGTGATGTCCAAGATCTTCTGGACCCACCAGTCCAAAAATTCCACCACCGGTGGGATCCATCGAGTTGCTGAAACATGCGAAGGATGAAGAGATGATACGGACATAGAAGAATATCTAGAAAAAAGGAATACTATACAAAGAACTTATGAGTGCAATTCCAGGCAACCGGAAAGGATGAAGTCGTGATAAGTGGGAATTTGACTACTTATTAGCACCCTTTTGCTTTTGTTTTAGTCTGAAAGTGTTTAATTGTATTCTCGAAAGTTGATGAAATATGCTTACTTGCAGGAGTATTGAAAAAATGAGCCATTACGATGAAATCCTACTCAAGAAGGAGTGCTTTTGAACAAAGACAAAAATCAAGCTCACAATCTCAACTGTGGACCGCAAAATGTGAAGAAGAATCAACAGAGCTCCAGTGCAAAGTGCGGACCGCACAAAAATAGTGCGGTCACATAAGTCAAATTTCAGAGAGATCAACTTCAAGATTAGAAAGAAATGACTGCATTATGATTGTGCGGCCGCAAAAATCAACTAGGTGACCACAATCAGGAAATGTGCGGTCCGCAGAAGAGCCCAGTGCGGCCGCACCCAGAATTGTTGGGACCGCAGAACTTAAGAGATGCGGCCGAAATCCAGAATTGTGTGGCCGTAAAAATATCTCATGTCAAGAGCTGAAGAGAAGTGCGGACTGCACACAGAATTATGCGGTCGCAAAACCTTCGAAAGGGTATTTTTGTCCGAAAATTCCAGCTTTGTATAAATAGACTTCTTTCACGAAATTAGGTCAAGTTTTGAATACGGAAAAGTCTGTAGCCATTTTTCTTTACCCTTTTAGGCAAATTTAGCTTATATTGGTGATTTAACATTGGATTTTCATCTATAAATCTTGCAATATAAGTTTTATCATCGTTTCTTCTTTATTTTCTTCAATACTCAATATGAGTAGCTAGATTTTTAGTTAGGGTTGTGACCAAACCCTAGTGTATGAACCTAATGAGTGTTTGATTTAGGGCATGTTTATGGTTGGCTATTTATTATTTAGCCTCGTCTTGCTATTTATTGTAGAATTAATGGTTGCAAACATTAGTTCAAGCCTATCTGACTTGGTCTCTTCTTGGGAAAGAGAGAGATAGTCTAGGAAACTTGGCTAACAAGAACTTGGGATGAAATCAAGAGATTGATAGTCCCAATTAAAAGGGTTGAACCTAGAGATAGTAAAACCCGACTTGAGAATTTTATCAACTGTATTGTTCAATATCCATTTGACTTGAGAAAGCCAAATTGGGAAAAATCACTCTCTTACTGAGAGGTATTGAGTGGATAATCGTGTGTTGATGACTATAATACACCCCGACCAATAAAATACGCTTTAAAATTTAAAAACCATTAGCCAAAAACCTAGGTAAAGGTCATAGCCCCAGGTATCTTACATTATTTGAAAACAACAACAAAAGAAACACTCTCTACTTTTATATCTTAGACTTGTAATCCGTAACGTAATTTTAGAGGTAAAAACAAATTTTTTTTTGTGGAAGTGCAATCAAGATATTTCACGTGCTTGATCCAAATATATACCACTAATTCCCTCTCAGCTCCCTGTGGATTCAATCCGGACTCCTTGTTGGGTATTATTATTGCAATCGACCATTTCACAACCGCGAATAGAGGTGTAACTTGGACGAGATCAATTCACCCCATCTCATTATTTGAAGAGCTTGGACCATGGGAAGGATAAGGAGGCGCGTTGCTCGGTTGTTGATACATCAAGGGCCTTTGAATCCCGACCCCCAATTTTCTTGGTTATTGTTCCATCCCCCTTGGTTGTTGCCCCCCCAATATCCTTGACTATTGCCACCCAATTGCCTTGGTTGTTTTGACCATTCCAATTTCGTTTATTGGTTTGATTGTTCCAATTACCTTGGTTGTTACCACCATTCCAATTGCCTTGGTTTCTAGAGTTCTAATTCCATTGATTACCATGAGGTTGCCATTGTTGTTGATTCGGGACTTGAGAGTTGTTTCTTTGCCCTTGGAAGTATTTCACATATTGTACTTCCTCCTCTTGTTCATTGTAAGATTCATCTTGACCAAACCTACTATCTTCTTGCACATAATGTTCCACATGGTTTTACACTTATTGACCCTTTTTCCTTCTCTTGTTTACCATCATATTTACTCCTCCATTGCATTGACTTGCTTAGGACCTTCAACTTGAAGTTGATCCTTGGCTAATTGTTTCATTGTGGTGGTCAACTCGGCAATTACTTGCCCATGATCATGCAATTCTTTATGTAGGTGAATCACGTTTGGATCACCTTGAGGAACATTTGCTCTACTTTTCCATGCCGATGAAGTGTCCGCCATTTCATCTAAGACCTCCACCGGCAAGTTGGTTGACCACACATTGATTGGTAGTATTGACCCCCCTATAGAAAGTTTTTTGAATCATAGCCTATGCCATGTCATTGTTTGGGAACTCTTTAACTATAGTTCGGTACCTCTCCCATATCTCATGCAAAGGCTCATTGGGTTCTTGTTTGAATGCTAGAATATCGTCTCTAAGAGTAGCCATATGCCCCGGAGAAAAGAACTTGGAAACAAATTTCTCCACCAATTCATCCCACGTAAGGATGGAATGGAATGGTTTGGCAACCGTTCTAACCAATCCAAGGATTTCCCCCATAGAGAGAAAGAGAATAACCTCAACCTTAAAGCATCTTCGGAGACGTTTATCTGTTTACTATCCTAGCAAGTGTTCACAAACCCTTTCAAGTTTTTGTATGAATTTTGATTTGGAGCTCCAGTGAAGAATTCCCGTTGCTCTAGGAATGTCAGCATAACATTTGTGATTTGAAAGTTGCCCGCCCTAATGCGGGGCAGGACTATGGCACTTGCATATCCTTTATTTGGAAACACCCGGTGTGGAGCCTCTCTTGGTGGAGGTGGGGAAGGAACGGGAACGTTGTCTTGAGGCGGTCAGACTCATCTATTTTCTTGAGGTTCAAAAGGAATCTCTTCAACTAGGTCATCATCCCCGTCATCCCCAAATGGCATGTTTCCGAGAGGATCATTATTGTTGAGAGCCATTATTTCACCTATAATTATTTCAAAAAAAGATTAGTAACACAGTAGGAAAGGAAGACAAATCACACATAAAACTAAATATATAGCTAAATCCGTTTTTAGCTCCCCGACACATCGCCAGAAATTGATCTCGTCCAAGTCACACCTCTATTCGGGGTTGTGAAACGGTCGATTGCAATAATAATACCCAACAAGGAGTCGGGATCGAATCCATAGGGAGGTGAGAGGGAATTAGTGGTATATATTTGGATCAAGCATGTGAAGTATCTTGATTGCACTTCCACAAATGTTGTTTTGTTTTTACTTCTAAAATTACGCTACGGATTACAAGTCTAAGATATAAAACTAGAGAGTGTTGTTTTTGTTGTTGTTTTCAAATAATGTAAAAGGCCTAGGGATATGACCTTTACCTAGGTGTTTGCCTAACGATTTTTAAACTTTAAAGCGTGTTTTATTGGTCGGGGCTGCATTATAGCTATCAACACACAATTACCCACTCAATACCTCTCAGTAAGAGAGTGATTTTGCCAATTTGGCTCTCTCAATTCCAAATGGGTATTGAACAATATAGTTGATAAAATGCTAAAGTCGGGTTTTACTATCTCTAGGCTTAACACTTTAATTGGGACTATCAATCTCTTGATTTCATCCCAAATTCTTGTTAGCCAAGTGTCTTAGACTAAGTCTCTCTTTCTCAAGAAGACACCAAGTCAAGTAGGCTGGAACTAACGTTTGAAACCATTAATTCTACAATTAATAGCAAGACAAGTCTAAATAATAAACACCCAACCATAAACATGCCCTAAATCAAACACCCATTAGGTTCACACACTAGGGTTGGACCACAACCCTAAATCTAGCTACTTATATTGGGTATTGAATAAAATAAAGAAGAAAAGATGATAAAACTCATATTGCAAGATTAATAGATGAAAATCCAATGTTAAATCACTAATTTAAGCTAAAGTTGCCTAAAAGGGTAAATTCAAAACTTGACCTAATTTCATGAAAGAAGTTTATTTATACAAAGCTGGATGTTTCGGACAAAAATACCCTTTCGGAGGTTCTGCGGTCGCACAATTCTGTGTGCGGTCCGCACTTCTCTTCAGATCTTGACAGGAGTTGGTTCTGCGGCCTCACAATTCTAGATTGTGGCTGCATCTCTTAAGTTCTGCGGTCTAGACAATTCTAGGTGCGGCCGCACTAGGCTCTTCTGCGGACCGCTTCCTGAGTCTGGTCGCATAGTTGATTTTTGTGCCCGCACAATTATAGCGGATCTAGTCAAGCATTGTGATGAATGTGAAACAGCCGGTGGGATTTTAAAGAAAAATGAGATGCCCCTCACCACCATCTTGGAAATTGATATTTTCGATGTGTGGGGCATTGATTTCATTGGACCGTTTGTAAGCTCTCGTGGGAACACCTACATTTTGTAGCTGTGGACTATGTGTCAAAATGGGTTGAGGCCATTGATCTACCTAACAAGGAAGATAAAAGTGTGGTGGTATTTTCGAAAAAGAACATCTTTACAAGATTTGGTACTCCAAGGGCCATCATAAGTGATGGGGGATCACACTTTTGCAATAAAGCTTTCGATACCTTACTCACCAAGTATGGTGTCACTCACAAAGTCATGACCCCCTATCACCCTCAAGCAAACAGACAAGTGGAAGTCTCCAACCGGGAGATCAAGAGTATTTTGTCAAAAACAGTGAATACCTACCAGACGGATTGGTCGAAGAAACTTGATGATGATTTATGGACTTATAGGATGCTTACAATACATCGATTGGGATGTCTCCATACTGGTTGGTGTTTGGGAAAGCTTGTCACCTTTCAGTGGAACTTGAGAACAAGGCCATGTGGGCTTTGAAGAAGCTAAATCTTGAGTTGGATGTCTCCGCCAACTTAAGGGTGACCCAATTGAATGAGCTAGATGAATTCCGGTACCATGCATATACAATTTCATCCTTATACAAGGAGAAGATGAAGTACCTCCATGACAAGTACATTCGGAACAAGGAGTTTAAAGAAGGTGATCTTGTGTTATTGTTCAATTATAGGTTACAGATGTTTCCGGGAAAGTTAAAGTCTAAATGGAGTGGCCCATTTGAAGTTGCGAGTGTGACACCCTTTGGTGCATTGGACTTGAAGAATAAAAATGATGAAGTGTTTAAAGTCAATGGTCACCGGGTGAAGCACTATCTGGGCAAAGTTGGTGATGGCCATGTCATGGCAGTGATTCACTTCAAGTGATTGATGGTAATCTGCATCGTGCCGCGACATTAAATCAGGCGCTTCTTGGGAGGCAACCCATGTTTATTTTTCTTTTTCTTTTTCTTCTTCTTTAGATAGTTCTTGTTTTGTGCCAACTGGTTTTGAAGTGTGTTGCAGGAATGAGTGTGCTTTGCAGGAACTGTGCTTAGAAAAATGACTAAGTGTGAAAAAAGTGCGGACCGCACAATTTTGAAGGCCACAACAGAAAGGGGTCTGCGGCCGCACAGTTCTTGTTACGGCCGCAAAATTGGAGAATAGAAATTTCAAACTCTATGAAGTTTTGCATGTCAGAGAAATGGCCGATATGCGGTCGCACAAGGAAATGTGACCGCACAAGAATTTGCCGCCGCACTAAAAAATATGCGGATTGCTGATCAACAATGGATAAAACTGGTACAGGTAAGGAGTGTGGACCGCACATAAAATTGTGCGACCGCACTCATCTTCGAATCCTTTCCCTAAATCGGTCAGGTATAAATAGTTGACCCCTCACCACTGTTCAAACTTTACACACTCTGAATATTTGACACTAAAGAAAGCAGCGTGGACTCAATTGATTCAAGCATATCACTCTTATTTCATCATCTTTGATTCTTCCCTGCATCACTACATTACTGCTATGATCAATTCATCTTTAGATTTTTCAATTTTCTTAATTTTTGTTCATAATTAGTTTAGTTATTTTTAGGCCTAAATGTCAAATTAATCATCATTTGAGCTTAAAATTGTGTGGGTAACTTCTTACCTGCTAATTGGGGGATGGGTAAACTGTGTATCATGTCTAAATTGCCAATACCATGTCTAAATTATGCCAAATTGAAATACCCTAAGTGGTGGTTTGGTAGGAGGTATTAGAAAAAATAATGCAAGCATTAGCTCTATGCATTACTAATACTTTGTTTGGTATATTTTTTCAACATGTGTATAACTAATACTTGTATTAGTTATACATCATACTTGAAATTATCCTATGCATAAGTAATGCATAGAAAACCATGGTATTAGTAATACCAAGGCTATTAATGCATGTATTAGCATGGTTAAAGACAAAATAAAGCTAGAGAATGTGGAGGGAATTTTTGTAAACAACTATTTTTCTTAAAAATTATGCAATGCATTATAATTTTATTACATCACACCAAACAGTAAATAAGAAATCATATCTGCATAACTAATACTTGCATTACTAACCCATGCATTACTAATACACATTATTCTACACTATTCTTATACACCCGACCAAACAACCCCTAAGTTAACTGCCGTGTGTTTTTGAATTGTGCGGCCGCACAAGAAATTGTGCGGTCCGCAGATCATTAGGCTAGGGTAAAATTTTGTGTTGTGATTGTGCGGACCACACTCAAAATTGTGCGGTCCCCAAAAATTGAACCGGGCCGCAGAAAAGTGTGTACGACCGCAGATCGATCGATTCTCTTACTTCAGAGAGTTGACATTTTTGAGATTGAATTGTGCAGCTGCACTCAAAATTTGGGTGGACCACACTTGAATTGTGCGTTCGCACTTAAAATTGTGCGGACCGCAGATCATCTACTGCGGCCACACTTCCAAAATTGTGCGGTCCGCACAAGCCCATCTGCGACCGCACTTCTCCATCATGCACACTATTTTGTCTGCAACTATTTTTATTCTAGATTTGAACTTTAAATGACTCCTATTGTTATGATTTCAGACAATGTTTAGATCAGGTGGACCGGTGATATATCCAAGGTAAGGGGTGAACCCTCCCGAGGCCGAGGAAGGGGTACCTTACCACTCGCTGTGCAGAAAGGGATATCTAAAAAGGCAACCACCGGGCGAGGTAGGGCCATAATGCCCTCTGAATAAAGTTCTTACATCCCATATAGGGAAGTATATGAGGGCCACTTTGTGGAATAACGACCCGCTGCCCAATCTCAACCTCAGTAATTCCTAGGGAGATACCAGTTCCGAAATGGGCCTTCTATCTCAGCAAGCACTTCTGAGGGTTCGGAAGATGGACGCCAGGGTTTAGAACCCTCATCTACTCACACCCACGCCGCACCAGTCACAGTTGTTGATGATGATGATATTTTGGATGATGGTCGAGGGGGTGATACCAGAGTTGCCGTCCTCGAGAGGTCAAAAAATAAGGAGATTTGGGAAGATAGATTCGTGAGTCTGATAGCTTTTACCAGGTTTCGAGAGTGGTGGCCTCAGAGATCGCTCACACTTGAGCGACAGTTTCTTTTGAAATACTTGGATATGTTCAATCCGAATGTGGCAAAGCAGTTCCGGGAGAGAAAAAGGTGGACATGGTTCACTCAAAGCCTGATGGATGACAAGGAAGACTTAGTCCGTGAATTCTACACCAATGTGGCGCACATCAAGAAGGGGACTAAGGTGAGAAATTTGAAAGTAAGATTTGATCAAAGCACCTCGAACACTTATTTGGGGCTCGAGGAGGTAGAACCGGTTCAATATTTGGAGAGGTTTGCAATGGGTGATGCGGCTCGCCCTTGGCTAGATGAGATATTAGCAGCTCCAGGACCACCACCACCATGGATCACAACAGTGGTTCCCATTCAGAGGGCCACCCTCAACTTTGAGGCAAAAGGGTGGCAAACATTTGTATTCATTCACATAGACCCGAGCCAAAATGAAAACAATCTCCCAGTCCCTCGCGCAGTCTTGGTTGCATCCATCATGGCCGGGTATCCAATCAATGTGGGTTCCATCATGTCGAATAACATGTCGTTGGTTATAAGGAAGGGTGAGAGCTCCTACCTGTATCCCAACACTATCACGGTGCATCTCAAAAATGCGAGGGTGGAGCCCAAGAGCTTTAATATGAAGGTTAGGGCTAAAAAGCCCTTCTACTGGTACTCTGAAAGACCCAAGGAACCTGAAGAACTAGTATAAGTCGACTACTACCGTAGGCTAGTCTGATGAGCCATCGGTGGTAGTTGCAGATTTAGCTGCCATGCCTTCTACAACATCCATGCCTTCCACAGCAGCCGGGCCTTCCACCGGGACAACTGCCATGCCTCTACCTCTATCTTCACGTCTATCAGTATAAGTGCCTTCCTCTTCTACTTATCCACTCTCTGCGCTGCGAGTCACCCAAACATTGGCGAGTCTTAACAACTGGATGCAGACAGCTACTGCAAAGCTATCTGATATATCCAGTGCTGTTGCAGCACATGCTTCTACCCCATCACCCCATGTTCCTTCATCAGTAGAGGAAACTTTGAAGAAGATTTTGGAAAATCAAAAGACCATCATGGACACGTTGGTGGCACATGGGAGAGAAATTGAGGAGATTCAGAAGCAGGTGAAGAAGATGAGGAAATCCTAGGCTTCAAGGAAATCAGTTGAGGACTATCCCTCCTGAATGATCATGAGCTGCTACTTGAATAAGATCAGTGAAATCA
Organism: Nicotiana knightiana; assembly: GCA_005239525.1. Lineage (NCBI taxonomy): Eukaryota > Viridiplantae > Streptophyta > Magnoliopsida > Solanales > Solanaceae > Nicotiana > Nicotiana knightiana. Next base: position 11,044 of record ML411160.1, on the reverse strand, counting down.
AATTCTTGTAGTAGAGTAGTCTGATCCTGCCTTTTTGTCTCAGTGAGGCATAATATGGGTGGATTATTTCAGCTTAGTAGGAAGCGTAGATTCCTACGAAATTCAAGTCCATTAACTCCCCTACAATTCCGTAGCATTATCTTCATAAGATGATCGTTGTGATGAAGACCCCGCTGGGTTAATGATAGTTCCAGGCGCATGAGTAGGTGTGGGGGCTGGTAGAGAGCTTGTGGTAGTATGTTGTCGTTAAGTGTTGGTATCATCAATACAACATATTTGTCCTCCAACGAGTGAGGGTTGAGTCTCACATTCAATGATGTTTTCTTCAAGCGTGGTGGGATGAAGATTAGAAATTTTCGTTCGATATTTTCTTACATGGAGATCGTGAGAGATTCGTTCAGTGTCAATGACTCCATGAATGTCTCCGGAGTGTCAGCCTCTCCTTATTTCTGTGGTTGTTGTTGATTTTCCNGGGGATACAGTGAAGTCTGGTGCATGCGTGTTGGGGAGGGGGGGCTAGTGGTAGAGGTAGTCTTGTTGTAGAGGTCCGGATTTATTTTAGGGTTTGTATAGCAAAATCTATTGGTTAAGGTTATGTTATTGTGAGTGGTATTGGTATTGTTGATGGTATTTGGATCATGGGTCCTTTTTTTAGCTATAATTGAATTTTTTGTCTTTATTGGGATCCCTATTTTTTTTGGGGAGGGGGGGGGTGTTGTTTTGGTAGTTTAGGGATGANCTTCATTGGTGGTGAAAGTGATGCTGTGAGTGGATACATTCTCATTTGAGCTTGATGATGTAATGGGGTAGTTTCCTCCAATAGTTGTTGATGAGGCACAAACCATGGCAAGTAGTTGTGAGGTGGCGGTGTATGCCAAATCTGGTAGTGCTGATGAAGATGCATGTTCCATTGATGGATATTGAGTAGATGAGTTTGAAGTTCCAAAATGGTTATATCCTGTTGGTGCAGAATTTGCATGGCTTGATCGAGCTGCATGGGTGTGTAAATGCCTAGTTTGATGATATTGGTGAGAGCCTCTGTGTTGTTCATTAGAATCCCTGTTTATTATTGCATGAGGTTGATGTCTGACAGTGAGGGC
>ML411157.1:0-28260 GCA_005239525.1 Nicotiana knightiana | reverse complement strand
TGTTTAAAATACTACGAGGGTGAAGTCGAGAAGAAGATAGTTGTCGATGATGCGCCATTCACCTAGGTAGAGTCACACTTCGCCGATGCAAAGTTCTACTTGAAGACCACATTGTGAAGGAGCTAAAAGTTGAAGATGGCATGAAAAGCAAGAATGACGAGCCCACAATTAAAAGAGCTGAGGTGACTATTGGTAAAGCCAAAGTTGTTACTGAGGAGGTACAACCCAACGTGAATAGATCTCATAGAGGGAATATTGAGTCTTATGGAAAAAAAGTAAGTCATGTGCTCCAATATGTCCCTAAAAGGAAGAAAGATGAAGACGAATCGTCTAATATCCAAACTAACATGCTAAAGGAGTTAACTCTTCCGGTAAAACGAATTGAGGCCGTAAAGTTGTCCTCGAAGCCGGTTGCAGGATTTGTCGCCCAAAATCCTCTGCAGAAAGTGGTACTCCCTACAAAGCGGACAAATGAAGGTTTTGATCCTAATGCTTACAAGCTATTTGCAAAGGCTGGATACAATCCCAATAAGCCGTCAAAGTTAGGGAAGCTCCCATCAAAAGCTGCAATGAGTCAACCACGTGAAGGTTTGGGATACAAGCAACCATCACTAGTTTGTATCTCAATAAGAAGGGCGAGTAGCAATTATATCACTGTAGAAGATGAATTTGCCGCTTCTAACAGGCCTTCCGTCTTTGACCGACTTGGAAAATCAATTGTGAGAACTCCCATATTTGAGAGATTGGATCCATTAAAGAAGGGGAATAAGTTCCAGAGAAATTATCGAAATACAAGAACACCCGCTTCGCCCAAAATTCAGAAGATCTCTAAAAATTTCCAAAGTTTGGTTCCTTCTAGAATGAAGCGACAAACAAAAGTCATGGTTTCGTGTGATGAAGTACTGAAGGTGAAGCCATACACTATTGTATACACTAAAGAACGTGATGAAGACGAAGAAAGTGTGGGTTCTTCGTATCATGTTACTACACAAAGCGAGCAAGGTGTTTTATCTCTAATGGAGGATGATGAGAAATTGGACGGTGTTTCACATGTTATCACATTTCCTTTAATTATGGGGACTCTCAAGAAGATGAAGATGCGAAAGATGTGCCCCAGGAACATGAAGAAGGGGTGAAGGCAACGGTTGATGCCTTAAAAGAAGTTAACCTTGGCACTGATGAAGAACCAAGACCCACCTACCTAAGTGCTTTACTAGAAATTGATGAAGAAAGAACTTATATTGAATTACTCAAGGAGTTTAGGGATGTCTTTTCTTGGAGTTACAAAGAAATGTCTGGCGTGGACCCTAAAGTGCCAGTCCATCACCTTGCGGTCAAGAATGGCGCTCGTCCTGTTAAGCAAGCTCAAAGGCGTTTTAGTCCGGACTTGGTTCCCTTGATTGAAATCGAAGTTAACAAACTCATCGAATCTGGCTTTATTCATGAAGTTAAATACCCAACATGGGTTTCAAGTATTGTCCCTGTAAGGAAGAAAAATGGACAGATTCGAGTGTGCGTTGACTTTATGGATCTTAACAATGAGTGTCCGAAAGATGAGTTCCCTCTTCCCATTCCAGAACTGATGATCGATGCTACTACTGGGTACGAGGCAATGTCATTTATGGACGGTTCATCAGGGTTTAACCAAATTCGCATGGCGCCAAAAGATGAAGAGCTTACTGCATTCCGTACCCCCAAGGGTATTTATTGCTACAAGGTAATGCCTTTTGGCTTGAAGAACGTTGGTGCTACTTACCAAGATATGAATTTTTTGGTGAGGCTGCGCAAATCTGAAATTTTCAATGTGGTGGAAGCTAAAGTTGGTTTTAAAATATTACCTGCGGCGATTTTAAAGGTGTTCGTCTCGAACTTTTAAAAGCATTCTAATTTTTAAAGATGTTCGTTGCGAACTTTTAAAGGTGTTCGTCTCGAACTTTTAAAAGCATTCGAATTTTCAATGATTTTCGCTGCGAACTTTTAAAGGTGTTCGTCTTGAACTTTGAAGGCATTCGGACTTTTAAGGTTTTCGTTCCAGAATTTTAAAAGGCATATGTTTCGAACTTTTAAAGGTGTTCGTCTTGAACTTTTAAAAGTGCTCGTGGCAAATTTTAAAGGGTCCCCATGGAGACCTTTAAGGATTTCTACCATGAACTTTTAAGGATCTTTGTACGAACTTTTATGGGTCTTTGCCGCAAATTTTAAAGGTATTCATCGCGAACTTTTAAATTTTTCATCGCAGACTTTTATGGGATTCGCCGTAAATTTTTAAGGTCTTCATCGGAAACTTTTAAGGGTCTTCGCCACGAATTTTAGAAGTCTTCATCACGGACTTTTGTGGTCTTTGCCGCAAATTTTTTAAAGGTCTTCATCGCATGCTTTAAAGTATTCACCGCAAATTTTTAAAGGTCTTCGCTGTGAACTTTTAAAAAAATCTTGACCACGAGCTTTTAAAGGTCTTCATCATGCATGGATTATCTCGTTAAACAAGAACACATCCTCCTTATTTGACCTACAAAAAAAATAACAATGGAAGAAAGCACAAGAAAAGAAGAAGAAATTACCTTCGCGCCAATGCTTCCAAGTCGTCAAAAGTAGACTCAAAGTAGTTTGCAAACATGAAAGTGAGGCTAATAGAAAGAATAGCATGCAGTTTATATAGATTTCAGAAGACGCTATTAAGGAATAAAGTACCGAAGTGGGATCGAGTGTATGAGGAAGCTGCTACAATTCTTCTTTGTATAGGATACATCTGGTCGGCGACAATGAGTCCAAGAAGGACTCGAATTTTGTAAGAAGCTAAACTAATATAACTTGTAACATCATGACAATGGGAAATATTTTCTTTCCCAGAAGGCGTTACAACGTAAGACAATTATGATTTCTTATTGAAAATCATAACTTCCAATAGCTTTGTCTTAGTCTTATTTATATTAAATTATCATTATATTGTTCAAATAATTGATGGGGTGTACACGTAACAAAATCGCATGGACAATCTTTTGTGTTCTAAACTGGCCTAAGCCAAGTTTGAAAGTCCGCCAGTACTTCATTACCCGCTTTTGGTTTTGACAAGTCTACACCTCAACAAGTCTTGAAGTAGGGGGCATTTGTAGGCATATAAATTTTACTTAAATTAAATCCATACAATAATTTGGACTATATTTTAAATTCAAGATATATTGGTCCAAATTAATATTATGGGCTAATATATAAATGAATTGATTATATAGGTCCAATATATATGGACTAAATAAATGAGTCTTAATCCATTGGGTTAGCCCATTTTATTGAGCTAAAGTGATAAGCACACTTTATTAAGCCCAATATGTCATCTTCCTAAAGGCCCAGTTTGGTGTCACGTGTCAAATGACGTGGTGCGCCAAGTCAAACGGAAGAGCTAATAGGATAGTGTCACGTGTCAAAATGACAAGGCATGCCAGGTCAAATTAAAGGGCCAATGAAACCGCGCCACATGTGAAGCGACATGTTCTGGCCAATCAAATGCGGCCTTGTCACACTTCAATTTGATTGGTCGGAAAGAGTTTGTTCTTATCATAATTCTTCCCTCCCACAACTATAAATAGGGGTCTTCATAACTTAGAAAAGACATCAAAAGTTATAACAAGAAGCAAGAGGGAGCTCGTGGATCAAACGTTGTGGATTTCTCTAAAAGCTACAAGCATTCAAGTGTTCTAAGGATTAAAAGATCAAGACGAAGATTCAAGAACAAGTTCCAAGCCCTTGGATTAAAAATACGTCAAGATCAAGCCTCAAGCACTTGGATTAAAATAAAATAAAATTCAAGATTAAGCTCAAAAGCTTTTTTATTTACTGTTGAAAAGAAGAATCAGAGGATTCATAGAGATTGTAACACTCAAATATTCAAAATAAAATACTACGATTGTTGCGATATTTTTCGGTCTTAATTTTATTTTCTCGACGCAATTTATTGTCTACACACACATTTTGGTTCATTGAGTCCATAAGAACCACATTTTGATTCCGGAATCTTGTATATTAAGCCTAGACTAGATTCTGCTAATCTAGCCCTCCTTTTCATTTTCTTTTTACTTGTAAGTACTAGTCATGCAGCCCTTTTCACTTGAGGCAATAGTAACTATATTCTCATTCATAGTTGTTCAGGCTTAATTCGAGCTCGTTTTTCTTCACCACTCTTTGTAATATAAAATATAAATTCTTTATTGATAAACACCGATTTTAAAAAAGACCTATAAGTTAAATTAAAAGTTAATACTCTATATGCTTCGTTTTTTTGTTGTTGCTCTGTTATATACACTTGGTAAATAAATACTGAGTCCGGAACCAAAATGTGGTCTTTTTTTACTCAAACAACCGAAATGCGTGGAAAAAAGACTTAGTGACCAAAATACATATAGTGCCCTTTTAAAGGCGATATACCTTAACGTTTGTATTGAACGTTAAGGTATAGCGCCCTTTAAAAGAGCGCTATATTTGAATTTGACAGGACGGCCAGGTATAGCGCCGTTTATGGCGCTATATGTATAGCGCCTTAATAAATGGTGCTATACATGTTNAATTAGTAAACCAACGGTCCCCCTCCCCCCATTAACGACCAAAAAAGCTCGAGTGGACCCCACCCGTCCCACAAAAAGTAAAAATTCTCGGTCTCACATCCTAGCGAAGGCTTTCTCTCATTGTGGGTTGCTCGTTTCTGCTTCAAATCGCCAAATCTTTAATTTTCAAAAATCTTAAATCGAGGTATTCCGACTTAGTTTTTGTTGAAACTCGTATGAAAAATGCATATTAGTTGTTTTTAATGTGTTCTATGTTGTTTTGTGATTTTTTTGCGATTTAACTATTTTATTATTTTTATCTGGACTATGATATTAGTGTGCTAAAAAAATATAAAAATAAAGAAATTATTATTAGTTGTTTAAAAAAATGTTAATAAGTTACTTTTTATTGTGGTATATGTATTTTCGTGAATATTTTATGATTAAATTTATTTGTTATTTTTATTTGGTTCAGATTATATTTGCTTAAAGACTAGTAAAATAGATAAATTGTTACTTTAATTCCCTCTAGTGGTATCTTGTGGCCTAATGTAGTGCTTGTATTTGTAATATAGTGCCCTTTTAGCGTAGTAAAATATAGTGCATTTAGCATAGTATCCCTGTAGTTATTGAAATTAATCATTTAAGTATCTATTATACCCAAAAATACGTCAAAATAGCTGATAGTTCAAACACAAACTCTGTCCAATTCTAGTCAACGATCATAAGAAAATAACATAAGAAAACAATAATATTTTTCGAATATCTTGGTGCTATTGGACCTCAAATATCGAGCCTGGAACCCATATGTGAATACTTAATAATTAAATCTTGTATAATTATAAAAATTAATTATTTAATTTTATTATAGTTAAAAATAAGTGAGTAACAAACAAACATATAAAATAATAAAACTAACATGTAAAATAATAATAATACTAACATATAAATTAATAAAACTAACACATACAATAATTTTCTCATCATGAACACAAGAATTCCGGATATCTTGTTGCTACGGGGCCTCAAATGTCAAGCCCGAAACATATGTGAATATTTAATAATTAAATCTTGTATAATTATAAAAGTTAATTATTTAATTTACAAACAAATATATAAAATAGTAAAACTAACATGTAAAATAATAAACTAACATATTAAATAAAATAATGTAATTAATCTTGTTTAATTCACAGTAGACAACATGGAGGTTCCGCCTATGCATCCCGGACCTGCCATCGTGGAGCTACTGTCATTACAGGGCAATCATAGGTCGTCCCACATATGAGAGGGACAGTTACTGGCCCAGACTTTCCGCGCCGGGAGAGTGGACGACATGGGGGGCTTTCTCAAGGGTCGCGTTCTCTATCCCCATGTAGTCAGACGCCTCCAGGATACGGGCTTCTATAGGATTGTGGAGATCGGGCGGTTGTAGCTCGATTGGTCTTTGATCACGGCCCTGATACAGCGGTAGCGACCGGAGATGCACATATTCCACTTGCCCATTGGCGATGCCACCATCACGCTGCAAGACGTGGAGGTCATGTATGGGTTGACCGTTGATGGACACCCTGTTGCTCTGCCGCATGCCATGAGAGAGCTGACCGGTGGGCAGTACCTCGACATGCTGAAGCGACTCACCGGTTTTCATCCACAAGCGGAGACTGCACTGGTTGGGGCCAGTCGTCTGTAGTTGACGACTATCCGAGACCATTTGGAGGTATTGTACCCTGACATCACAGACGATACACCAAAGCTTCATATTCACCGGTACACGAGGTTGCTGCTACTCCTTATGTTTGGAGGGGTCTTGTTCCCGAACACTTCAGGGAGCCTAGTCAGCTTGATATTTCTTCTTTATCTTGAGCGGCTAGATGATTTAGCCCAGTACAGCCGGGGTGCTGCTGTTCTCGGCTACTTGTACAGGAAGATGTGTCGGGCAAGCATGGGCACCCAGCGTGACGTTGCTGATTTTTCTCGATGCTATAGGTGAAAACATATTCGAATACTATTCATTATAACATACCTAGTAAAAATATATCTTAAATTTTACGTCCACTTTGTATGTTAGGTTTGGGCCTGGGAGCGGTTCCTGCAGTTGCAGCTACCTCTACCACCATTAGCTACGGGCGCACCACCTTCATTTCTCCCTCTAGCTAGGAGGTGGGTTCTCCGGCGGGGATATGGACGAGAGTACGAGGCTCGATATAATCTCCCCTTGTGGAGGGATTTGTTGGATTTACTTGAGGGTGCACAGGTAAATGTACAACTAAGTTTACTTGGCCTGGCTTCATATGTGTTGCGTATACTCACATTTTTTGTTGTTACTTAATAGTTCATTTTGAGTCCATACAGCGACGTGTTGATAGCTGGCTTTCCTGATTGATGGATAGCGACACGAACTTCAAAAATATTTTGCTCGTGGCAATACTGTAAAAACTGAATGCCAATGTGCTCGCCGCCTTTATTTCTCAAATCTTTTCATTGGTTGTGGCATAAATTCAACACCCCTTTCCATCAATGATGTTGCAGCTATAGCCCTTTCAACAAACCTCTACGCCATCTACTTGAATGACATCCGCACCATGGCAGTGACAGGAGATCCTCGTGCAGACTTCAATAACCCGTTGAAAGACTCTGACACATTTGTAGTCAGAATTCCCCATCTTCTGCCACCATCCGCATGTAAAGTCTACTTTTCAGGCTTATGTTGCATCGACCAACGATAGGTTGCCTCGTCTTCCTTCCTGATAGATTCCATGTGCCTCCTGAATTTACACTCTTGGTGATCTGTTGCAGCCATCCACGTTAAATCATGCAAATCCTTGTTGGGATGTGCCTTCTAGAAATTGGCCTTCAATTGCCTCACACAGTAACGATGGTAGGCATACGGTTCTTTCCATGCAGGCAAATTCTCTATAGAACTTATAATACCACCATGCTAATCAGATATTCAAATACCTGAATGTTGTTTGACAATGTGCTCTTTCAAGTAGTCCAAATATAGTGTCCACGTCTCTTGGCTTTCATTGGAAAAAATAGCAAAAGTTAAAAGAAATATACTTCCATTAGCACTACTACAACGGTGATCAACAGCATAATATCATACTTTCCATATACATGAGTGCCGTCTATAGATATTACCTGCCAGCAGTGCAGAAAATCATCAATAGCCATGTAATTAGGTAGAGATGCAAATGACTTATCCCAGTTACCATAAACAATTTCAAAAGCACGTTTGCGCACGAGAAATGGCTTTCTTTTGGTAATGGTACAACCATATTCCTGGTGTACGAATGTAATACACTCTTTGATCTTGTACCTTATGGGCGCTTCAATGTGTGGAATCAAGACAGTAGAAATAAAGTCAAATCCAAGTTGAAGTGATTCCCACTGAATGTGTCCATTTCACAAGTGTGGGTGCCAATGTATTTACCCACTTTCCACATATTTTTTTTCTTCTTGCTCGCACGCAGCATCCAATGACAACCTGTACACCATCTATGGAAAACAACCTTATATACATCCGGAGTTGACTCCCATACCGTTATCTCACGACACTCTTTTACGTTGTACATTTTCACCGTCCTGCTTAGGCGCGTTTTATCAGGAAAAAGCATGCCCTTTGACAACACCATTGGTCTAGACTCATCCCACATTGTTGTCCGAACTTGATCAATATACCTTGTGAGGGCATCCACATCCGGCATACTTGGAAAATGATCAAGGTAGGGAATCTCCCTTGAATGAAACGGCACTTGGGACTCGTACACTCTTGGTCAAAGAGGGGTGGAGCATGCTCCTTCGTCAAATCAGGTACAACATTCTCTTCCTCCTCATCACCACGCTCATCGAGGAAGGGTATGTCATCTCCAGACTCATCGACATTGTTGTCATAATCATTGTTCTCTTCCTGACTTTGTGCATCTGCCAGATCCCGATTAAATATGTCGTATTCGGGCAATTGAGTCAGGACGGGACCTTCAAGTTGCTCGTTTTCACTACACACCCAACAGAATAATGAGCTACTCAAATTGATAAATATTTTACATATAGTTATATCACTTCACTTACAAATCATAATGTGTTGACATCACATGATGGACATTATTGTTGGTGATGACTCCCTGATGGATCAACATGAATCAACACACCAGAACTACGCACATTCCAACTGGGCGTTGGTTCATAACTTGTAAAATTCATATATGGCCGGTACCCCCTGTGAAATATATGAATGTTAATATAAATTCAATACAGCAAAAATAAACATTGTAACACAAAGGAAAATTGAAGTTTGCCACTCGTCTTGTGGATTATGTAAAATATGAGAGAAATTATTTCCTTGCTCCTCATTCGCCCGTGGAGATAAGTTTAGATCAAGCCAAACTATTTCAGCTGGAACTTGTTCGGCTAAAACTGCTCCAAAATAACTACCCGATGACTGTGGGATATCCCTGCTTTGCATAACCTCATTATTGCGAACGTCTTCAACTTTGACGTATATTCCAACATTTTTATCAAAAGCAATTCCCGGTATTCATCCGGAGTCCTCAAAAAATTACTCAGGGTTTCATCACCTCGATGTTAAACTCAGTGTAACAAGCAAACTTGCGGAGTGACAGAATACAGATATCTTCCGGTTACTTTAAGGTTCATCGAATGTTTGCTCACACTCACTTTTTTATACAACAACGATACCAATCTATCGTACTCTATTGTAAGTGGCAACTTAACATGACACTATGAAGATAAACTACAGCTTACTGAGTTATTCGCCACCACAACCTCAACCCTCCAATATAATGAAATCTTAATTCTTCGCTCTTCAGACATTATGACAAAATGCAAAACAACCTAACAAAGAAAAATTTAACAAGACTTGAGAATATTTATGAACGGATTCTTACAAAATCCTTAACGTCTTTAAATAAGGCAATGCCCAATCGGGGGGTCGAATTTTTTGAGATATAGCGCCTTAAATAAGGGCGCTGTACCCATTTGAATTATTGTTATGTCAGTTAAGCGCAGAAGAGTTACTGGTGGGCCCACAAAATATGTATAACGCCCTTTATTAAGGAGTTATACCTGGCAGTCTTGTCAAATTCACATATAGTGTCGTTATAAAAGGCGTCATACATATAGCGTTCAAAACGGATATGTATTTTGGACACTAAATTTTTTTCCACGCATTTCGATCGTTTGAGTAAAAAAAGATCATATTTTGGCAACGGACTCAATAAATACTTATCAAAATAGTAATATCCTCCATCAATTTATGTGAAGGTATATGACTGTCTGGATACGAAATTTAATAAATAAAATAAGAGTTATCAAATTTGTGGTTTCACATACATCATAGAAATTTGTGTGACTAAAAATCATCTTATTAGAATAAAAAGGAAGATTTAAAAAGATGACATTTCTTTTTTTAATGACTAAAAAGGGAAGGTTGTCACATAAACTAAGACAGGGGATTAGTATTAATTTAAAAAAAATACCAAAACAAGACATATTCTTGGGAATGAAGGAGCATCCATGAACAAATATATATAATTACTAAAAAGTCACACCCTGTAACAGGAAAATCCAAACCGATAATTACAATATTAATTTCAGCGACAGACATTTCACCCCGTTCACTATCGTCAGTAGGTGTGCGAAAGATGTATTATTCGTTAATCTTGACAAACACAAAATTTAGAAAGGAAAGGGAATATAGACTAGTATTTGTTTGGCATAACATTTAAACTCAGCTAGGAATGTCGGTTCTATCAGTTAGGTGCACAAATAACCTAAATCCAACACAATAGTATTGACGCCTGCCTTTCTTCCAAACAAGTCTATATTTGACACTTAACCAAATTGTTGAAATTTTTCATAAAAATTTTTGTTGGGTCAAACATAGGATTTATTTCTTTCTCTTTTATTTATTTTTTGGTTGAACCGGACTATGCAACTGTAATAATAGCGATGCATCACACTGCTGTTTATAATTTGCTCAAGTGTTCTTATTGGTAAAAACGATAAAATGTGCATATACGGCTCTGCTGAACAGAACTACGTGGGTGCGAAGGCTATTAATAACTTATTTGGCCAAGTTCTTTTTTTTGCCAAAAATATTTTTTTTTTAAATTAAGGCGTTTGGCCAAACTTTTTGTGAAAGAAAAGTGTTTTTGAGTAGAAGCAGAAGCAATTTTGGATAGGCAGAAACAAATAGTTTATTTCTAAAATTATTTTTGAGAAAAATACACTTAGAGACATTTTTTTAAAGCTTTGTCAAACTCTAATTATTGCTCAAAAATACTTTTTAAATTAATAATTTTTACCTTCCTATACCACATATGAAACTTATTTACAAATTGGCTTTACATGAAAGCTGGTTATAACTTGTATCCATATTTTGCATATAAAATTATGAATCCGTAATTTAAGCGCAATAATATCCAATAATTACACAATAACTCTTTAACTTAATAATAAGTCACTTTTTTTAGAAAGCAAGCACTAAACAATAAAGAGTATAAGCAGAATTGCGTCGAGCATTGCGGATGGACAATTAAAGACACTATTGCAAAGAGAAGATAAGAGAAAAAGAAAAAATGGCGTAACTGAACACCCTAATTTATGACACTAATAACGAATTGTACATGGAGAGAGGTGGCAGAGAATAGGAAAGAAGATGAGCGAAAAACGAAATGTTACAACTGAATCCCCTAATTTAAGGCTCCAATAACGAATTGTACTCCTTCCGTTTCAATTTATGCGGACCCATTTGACTGGGCACGAAATTTAAGAAAAGAGATAAGACTTTTGAATTTGTGGTATAAAATGAGACACATATATTTTGTGTGACTATAAATCATTGCATAAAGATAAATTGTTTCTAAATAGAGAAAGAAGTCATTCTTTTTGGCACGGACTAAAAAGTAAATAAGTTCACATAAATTGAAACAGATCAGAGGGAGTATATAAATGTAATCAATCCTTGTTTAGGACAGATAATATACAAAATTAGAACATTTGGCATATAACTTTCAAAATATTATATATGAACAAAAAAAATTCTTAAAATAATTAGCCAAACACAAACTACTTTAAAAAATAATTTTTTGAAAAAAACGCTTTTCAAAATAAGCAAATTTAAAATGTTGGCCAAAAAAGCTATAACAAACAAGCCAGAACCTAAATGTGGTAAAAAGAGTGAAATATCTATATATATATATATATATATATATATATATATATATATATATATATATATATAGCTCTTTTAAAGAGCGCTATACTTAACGAAAATTAAAGTATAATGCTCTTTAAAAGAGCGTTATATTTAAGGACATTTATATCGGTTTATAACAGTGCTATATAACGCAGTTTATAATAGCGCTATATGTGTTATAAACCGCGCTATATATAAATAAATACTCGTCCCTTCCCTTTCCCTCACGTTCTAACCAGAAAGCTCCACACACCCCCCCCCTCCCCCGGGTTAACTTGATAAGAAATTCGAGTTGACCTCATCCGTCCCACAAAAAGACAAGAGTATTGGTCCTTCATCCTAGCCAAGCCTTCTATTGTTGTGGGTCGCTTGTTTAGGACTTTAATTTTCAATTTTTCAAGTTTCCGGAAAACATAAATCGAGGTATTCTGATTTGGTTTATGTCGAAACTCGTATAATAATGCATATTAGTTGTTTTGAATGTGTTTTCATTATTGTTTTGTATTTCTTTTTTGCGATTAAACTAGTACATTATTTTTATCCGAACTAAGATATTAGTGTTCTAAAAAAATATGTAAAATTTGAGAAACCATTATTATTTGTTAATAAAAATGTTAATAAATTTCTTTTACTGTTTTATATGTATTTTTGTGAATATTTTGGTTTTAAATTATTTATTTGCTTAAAGACTAGTAATATAGTGCCCTTTTAGTGTAGTAAAATGTAGAGTCTTTTAGCATAGAAATCCATGTAGTTTAATTATCTCTTATACGGAAATACCAAACACAAACTCTGTCCAATTTATAAAAAATAATTATTTAATTTACAAAACAAACATATAAAATTATGAAACTAACATGTAAAATATTAAAATTGACAACATAAGAATTCAGGATCGCTTGGTGCTACTGGGCCTCAAATATCGAGCCTGGAACCCATAGGTATATACTCTATCCAATTAAATATTGTATAATTATAAAAAATAATTATTTAATTTATAAAATAAACATACAAAATTATGTGAAATATTAAAATTGGCACACATAAGAATTCAAGATAGATTGGTGCTACTGGGCCTCAAATATCGAGCCTGGAATCCATAGATATATACTCTGTCCAATTAAATATTGTATAATTATAAAAAATAATTATTTAATTTACAGAACAAACATCCAAAATTATGAAAATATTAAAATTGACACACATAAGAATACAGGATAGCTTTGTGCTACTGGACCTCAAATATCGAGACTGGACCCATAGATATATACTCTGTCCAATTAAATATTGTATAATTATAAAAAATAAATTATTTAATTTACATATCAAACATACAAAATTATGAAAATATTAAAATTGACACATATAAGAATTCAGGATAGTTTGGTGCTACTGGGCCTCAAATATCGAGACTGGAACCCATAGATATATACTCTGTCCAATTAAATATTGTATAATTATAAAAAATAATTATTTAATTTACAGATCAAACATACAATTAATGTTGTTTAATTTACAGTAGACGACATGGGCGTGCCGCCTATGCATCCCGGACCTTTCTCCGATGAGCTATTAGTGTTACAGGGTGGTCATAGGTCCGCCTACGTATGAGAGGGAGAGTTACTGGCCCGTCACGGAGGCCGCTTTGTGCGATGCTGACATGGCTGCGATGAGTGATTATATTCAGGAGTCCGATGAGACCATGGTAAGACAATTTAAATTATTGTGACTTAATATATACTTTCTTATACTGAGCTGAATTATTCTTCTGTAGGTTTCTACTGGACCGACGACCCCTTCTACCGATCCTGCCAGCACAACTGACGATCATGTTGCAGTGCATCCTGCTATAAAGAGGCGACGTGATGAGGATGATCCTGATAGCGTAGCCGGGCGAGATGGGATGCGCCTTAGGCCAGCGGCTGCATTGAAGCACACTGGTTGTGGGACACATTGCTTTTTTTTTTGTATTTTATGTAAATAATAACAATAATTTTTTATGCTTACATAATATGCGCATTATGTTTTTATTTTTTCGTTCCTTCTTTATTTTAATACTATAATACAAACACAAACATAGCAACTTAACATAATTTAAATTCAGTACAACTAATGAAAATACATGACACGAAAAACATAAAGACAAAGTAGTACACCCAACACATACATGTCTTTCACGACCCAAAATACTAACTCAGGTCGTGATGGCGCCCAACACCGGGGTTAGGCAAGCCCACACTTAAATTACTAAGGATTTGTCCCATGCTTGGTTAAACATCCAAATACGTGCCAAGTTTTAAAGTTCAAAAACATTAATTGAAAAAGATATCAAGTTTTCCAAAGCAGTCAAAAAGAGGAATGAGCCAATATATATATATACAGACCCGCAACCCAAAATAACAACTACGCGTGTGCCAGGAACTAGTGTCACAAGTTCTACGGGCATACTATCAGAATATACAAAACATAATATACAATCCTACTATCTGAAAGAAATAGACGGGAAATAAACAAAAGAAAACTCCATGGTGCTGCCAAGGATCGTCAGGAGAAGCAGCTCACCGTGAAGTCGGGTCCAACTAAGATCAAAATCGAGCTCCGGTCTGATAACCAGATGTACCAGCCTCAGAACCTGTACAATTAAGTACAGAAGTGCAGCATGAGTACATAAACAAATATGTACCCAGTGAGAATCCCGCCTAACCTCGAAGAGGTCGACTTGGCACTCACTAAGGTCCAATAAAATATTTAGCAATGTATAAAATTCAGTAATGCACATACAAGGATGATAAAAGCAATAAGCATTTAAAATAACAGTAATTCAAATAAATACTGGAGGTATATATACAATTTCCACTTCATTATTCTTTTTTCCTTTAAAAAAAAAATATATCTGAACACTCAAAATCCATAAAAGAATTCTTAACAATTTAACATGCGCATATAGGATAAGGACAACCGGCCTGAGCCATCATAATGATCATATTTGTGCACTGCCGAGGGTCGAACGGCCCAACCATAATATATATATCTTCCAATCTCACCGTGGCGTACGGCCCGTTCCCATGAGAGTGGGGGAAATAACACTCCGCTCGCGGAATGTAAATTGTGAAGCGGTCACATGCACACACAATCCACACGTTTATTCTTTATCAATTACTTTTCGTGAAAAATTCCTTAAAATTACTTAAATTCCATGATCTCAGGGAAATAATCCGCATGTAACATTAATTCACTAAGCATATAGTTCTTTTCAAGGAAAATATAAGGCATGGTGTAGGCCTAACTACCCGGACATAACAATAATAGTCGCTACGTATGGACTCTCATCACTTTGCGCGTACGTAGCCCCCACAAACATTAGCATGTAGTCATTTAAAGAACCTAGGGGGACAGTTCTCCCTTACAAGGTTAGAAAGGAGACTCACCTCGTGTCGAATCTACTCCCCGGACCAAGAACGCTCCCGAAACTCCGAACTCTACACTCGAGAACTCGAAACTAGCCAAATGTTATACAAATTCATCAATTTATGCTCAAAGTATGGAAATCCTCCTACTACTAAGTCAAATTCGCCATTCTTGAAGAAATTTTAAAATCCAACACCAGGCCCCCATGCTCGGATTCCAAAAATTTTCAAAGGAAACACTCCCCATAGCCTAAGGATTATTAATATACGATTTTTGAATGATTTCATAGCCAAATTCACGGGTAATTTTTCTAAATTCTCGAAGATCCGAGGTTACTACCCAACTTCCTAAATTTTCACTAATTAAGTAGTTAAATTCCACTAAGAATACATGCATTAACTAACTCTAGGATAGAATCTACCTACTTTTCAGTGGTTGAGTCGTTGAGCCCTTTTCCCAAGCTCTCAAGGTGTTCTAATGGAGGAAGAAGTGAAGAAATAATGAAGAATCCCGTATTTAAGAAACACACTGTTTGACAGTGTTTCCACACCTGCGGCTTGAGGACCGCACCTGCGGTCTCGCACCTGCGAGCAAAGGCTCACACCTGCGGAAATGGACGAGGAAGCCTGGGCTCGCACCTGCGGAGTGGAGACCGCACCTGCGGCTCCACTCCTGCGGATGCTTGTCCGCACCTGCGAGAAATGGCCTGCCCGCTGGGGGTCGCACCTGCGAGGCTGGGACCGCAGGAGCGGTCCCACACCTACGACTGGGAAACCGCACCTGCGGTCAACACCAGAACAGGTGCACCAGCAGCTATTTCAGCTGGTTTTTTGCCTCGTGTGGGTCCGGGAGGCACCTGGACCCACCCGATCCCCCGTCCAAATATACCAACAAGTCCCAAATCATAACACGGACTCGCTTGAGCCTTCGGAACACCCAAAACAACGCAAAAACTCAAAATCACACCTCAAAACCCCTAGAACCAAACTTAGGAACTTTAAGTTTTCTAGACTTCGCTAACAACGCGCCGAACCGACCTATACTACTCGGAATGACACCAAATTTTGTAGGCAAGTCATAAATGACATAACGGAACTATTCCCGGTCTCAGAATTCCATTCGGACCTCGATAACACAAAAACACGTCCCAAACCACAATAGGAACTTAAGGAACTTCTTATTTCAATATTGGGCGCCGAAACGCTCCCGGTTCATCAGAAATCCATTTCGAACATACGCCCAGGTCTGAAATCATCATACGAAGCTACCAAAACCGTCGAAACTCGATTCTAAGGTCGTTTATCCAAAATTTTGACCGAAGTCAAACTTGGTCTTAAAGGCCAACCTTAAGGAACCAAGTGTTCCTATAGCACTCTAAACACTTCCGAATCCCGGACCACCCACCCCCGCAAGTCATAAATCACAATAAGCCGCTATGGGAAGTTTCATTTAGGGGAACGGGGTCCGATAACGCGAAACGACCGGTCGGTTCGTTACAATGTCATTGTTTAGTCATTGTTGCCCGTTATTCTACTCCAACCACTTAAATTTCTCTTCCAACTTATTTTTTTCTAATTCTGCCTCTTTTAGTTTCTCCTTCAACTCCACTATTTCTCGTTTATATTCTTTTTCATATTCCCACTATTTTTGGTCAAATCATGAAGAAACTGCAAAGATCATTTGTAGCATTCCTTCTTACATGGTTCATCAATCCATACCTCAAAATTACAAAAAAGTTTGTTGGGAACCCTATAAAACTTGTTCACATACATACTGAAGCGGCGTCCAACTTCACCATCATCCCAACAGTCCATCATCATACATATTTTTCCGCACTGGCACCTTGGTACATAAAGGCGTTCAGACATTTGTTAAAGGGTAAAAAAATCGTGCTTTTATGGAAAGTTTTGCTATTGGTTATTGTTAAGCGTAGAAAATAACTAGAATTCGCCCGTTATTTATAGGCAAGGCCACACACATAACGTAGTAGTTAACCGACATATGCTAACACATAACGTAGTATTTAAACGCATTATGCTTTGCATGTTAAAGATTCTTTCAGATACAAAACATCTTTTTCGCAGGCGGGCAGCTTTTCAGTTCGATAGACAACACACATAACGTAGTATTTAACCGCGCTATATGTATTCACATATTTATCAAAAAATTTCCTTTAACTCAACTATTTTTGAACTATATTTATCAAATATATTCACATATTTTTCCATTTTTTTAATCTAATACTATTTTTTATTACATGAACGGAAGGGAGAAATGCATTAATTACCACCGCTACCCAAACCAGCCGAAGGACATTTTCGACGATCGTGTCCTGTTTGCGAGCACATATACCACATTTGCGCGCACAAATGGTATCGCTAACATCTGTTTGGTTCCGTATACACGTTCTCTTCTGCACCTGTATTCGATGCAAAAAATCCTTGTTTGGCGACCAATAATGCTCAGCACCCACTGGCTGCAACTGCCCACTATAGGTGTTTAAGTATGCAACAACACTATATTATTTATCAACATAGTTGGTTGGCCCTAAACCAACATGTTGAAAGCATCTGATGGAATGTGAGCACAGCATGTGGTAGATGGACAACTTCCCACAAGAGCATAACCTTCTATATTCATTTATGGTATGTACATTATTTCCCCGATTTTGATGGATAGTGGTGCAAACTTTAAAAATATTTCTGTCGTGATCATATTGTAAAAATGAATGTCAATGTGCTCGCCGCCTATATTTCTCAAATCTCTTCATCGGCAGTGGCATAAATTCAACACCCCTTTCCATCAATGACGTTGCAGCTGCAACCCTTTCAACAAACCTCTCCTCCATCTGCTTGAACGACATCCGCACCATGGCAGTGACAGGCAACCCTCTTGCCGACTTCAATAACCCGTTGAAAGACTCTGACACGTTTGTAGTCAGAATTTCCCATCTTCTTCCACCATCCGCATGTAAAGTCCTTCAAGTGCCTCACACAGTAACGGTAGTAGGCATAAGGTTCTTTCCATGCAGGCAAGTTCTCTACAAAACTTAAGATACCACTATGCCGATCAGATATTAGACAAATATTGGAATGTTGTTTGACAACGTGCTCTTTCAAATGGTTCAAAAACAGCGTCCATTTCTCTTATTTTTCATTGGCACAAATAGAAAAAGCTAGAGGAAATATTTGTCCATTAGCATATACTGCAACGGCTATCAACAACTTGATATCATACTTTCCATAGATATGAGTGTCGTCTATGGATATTACCGGCCGGCAATGTGGAAAACCATCAATTGCTGGTTTAAATGCCTAGAACACGTAATTGAATATATATTCTGGTTTTCCCGGACTCCGCTCAAGATTCCATTCAACAATCATCTAGGGGTTAAAGTGTTGCAGTACGGCCATGTACCTTGGTAGAGCTGCAAATGACTTATCCCGGTTACCATAAACAATTTCAAATGCACGTTTGCGCCTGAGAAATGTCTTTCTTTTGGTAATGGTATGACCATATTCCTGGTGGACTGATGTAATGAACTCTTTGATTTTATACCTTAGGGATGCTTCAAGGTGTAGAATAAGGACAAGAGAAATCAAGCCAATACCCAGGTTGTAATGATTCATGTGTCCATTTCACATCTGTGGGTGTGAATGTATTTACCCACTTTCCACAGACCTGTGTTCTTCTTGGTCAGACACAGCATCCAATGACAACCCGTAAATCATTTGCGACAAACAACCTTGTATACCTCCAGAGTTGAGTCCCATACCATCATCTCACGACACTCTTTTACATTGTGCATTTTCGCCGCACTGCTTAGGCGCGCTTTATCAGGAAAAAACATGCCTTTTGCCAGTACCGTTGGTCTAGAATCATCCCACATTGTTGTCCGAATTTCATCAAAATCCCTTGTGAGAGCATCCGCATCCAGCATACTTGGCAAGTTATCAAGGTAGGGAATCTTCCTTGAATGAAACGACACTTGGGACTCGTACACTCTTGGTGTAATGAGGGGTGGAGCATACTCCCTCGTCAAATCATGTCCTTCATTCTCTTCCTCCTCATCACCATCCTCACGAGGGAAGGGTGTGTCATCTTCGGAATCATCGGCATTGTTTTCATAATCACTGTTATCTTCCCCACTCTGTGCATCTGCCAGATCCCAATTTAATATGTCATCTTCGGGAAATTGAGTGAGGACAAGTGGTTCAACTTGCTTGTTTTCACTACACAAACAACAAAATAATAAGCTATAGAAATTAATAAATATTTTTCATATAGCTGTATCACTTCACTTACAAGTCGTAATGTGTTGACATTTCATGATGGACATTTTTCTGTTGGTGATGACTCCCTGATGGACCATCATGATCCAACATACCAAAACTAGGCATATTTCAACCGGGCGTTGGTTCATAACTTGTAAAATTCATATCTGGCCGGTATCCCTATGGAATATATGAGCGTTAGTACAAATTCAATATAACAAAAATATACATCCTAACACAAAGAAAAATTGAAGTTTACCGTTCGTCTTGTGGATTATGTAAAGCAGGAGAAAAATTATTTCCTCGCTACTCATTCGCCCGTGGTGATAAGTTTAAATTAGGGCAAACTCTTTCAGCCGGAACCTGTCCTGCAAAAACTGCTACAGAATTGTCTCTACGACTAGGTAAGCCTAAATTTGCGGAAATAATAGAATCAATAAAATAAAGACAGAAAAGAACTCAAGTAGATATAACATTGCTGCTCAGCATATACACTTTCACTTCCCAAAACCCGGAATGTCACGACAGTCACAAGCTCTGTACTAAATGTAGCTCTATACAATGAAGTAGTGGAAAAATACATAAGTTCTCTATACATATACTAGAGTAGAAGGGGACTCGTGGGATTCTGTGGACGCGGCAGAATTACCTCGCGGTCTCCTAGCAGCTGCTAGAACGACTCCTAGCCACGATACTGGGTGCTGGTACCTAGATCTGCACATGGAAAAACATGTGCAGGAAAGGGCGTGATTACTCCACAATTAGTACCCATTAAGTGCTAAGCCTAACCCCAGTCAAGTAGTGACGAGGTCAGGTTAAGGCTCTACTGGAGGTCTATAGTAAAAACAGTTTAAAATTTGACAGAGAGAGAGAGGTAATGAGCTAAGGCACAAAAGTATAAATAATAAGCTAAAAGAAAATAGCAACAGGTAGCCTCGGCTCAGCACAACTTATCTCACAGCAACAAATATGCAATGATGTACATGGGGAAAGCTCCCATAATCTCGTCCGTAGTCCCAATTTAAATATGCAATGCAGTACAGGGGGAAAGCTCTCGGAATCTCGTCTGTAGTCCCAATTTAAATATGCAATGCAGTACAGGGGGAAAGCTCCCGGAATCTCGTCTGTAGTCCCAATTTAAATATGCAAATGCGGATAAATACCGGATACATTTTATTTTAACAGTTCAAGAAAAGATCGCAGGCAAGAGTACGGACAAAACTACCTAAACATGACGCACAATGACAATTTGGAGAAATTCGAGTAAAACAGGTAGAGATACTCCTTCCTAATCTAAACTACACTGTTAGTACATGAAACAGTGAAATAGGAATAAAATGATGTATGTCATGGAAGGGAAAATGGGGCTTTAGCAACAGTGGACCGTGTATACACTCGTCACCTCACGTACACGGTGACCATATAACATAAACAGTATCAAACGACCCTAAGGGGAAGTCCCCAACACAGAGTTAGGCAAGCCACTTTTTGTGCGATCGCGTACTTCCAGTCGCGATCGCGAAGGGTATTCCAACACGCGCCTAAAATTACTCTACGCGAATGCAGCGTACAGCTCGCGATCGCGGAACTTATCTACTCAAAGCTACGCGATCGCGGTTGGCTTCACGCGACCACCTAGAACAACACTCAAAACTTCCGCATGCCTAAGGTATTCTATGCGATCGCGACATGGGCTATGCGAACGTGGAGACTAGACTGCCCAAACACTGCGATCACGGCACAACTTGTGCGATCGCATATAACAAACTCCTTGCCTGCCCCAGCTTACCCTATGCGATCGCGGATGAACTCACGCGATCGAGAT
Organism: Nicotiana knightiana; assembly: GCA_005239525.1. NCBI lineage: Eukaryota > Viridiplantae > Streptophyta > Magnoliopsida > Solanales > Solanaceae > Nicotiana > Nicotiana knightiana. Next base: position 6,996 of record ML411157.1, on the reverse strand, counting down.
GAACAAAAGTCTGCTGCTGTAAAACCAGAAAAACCAGCAATAAGCTTAAGGTTAAATTTGCCCGTTTGGGCACCCGAAACACACATGAGGCCCCTGGTACCTCAACCAAACCTGCCAACCAATCCTAATACCTCATTCTAACTTAGTCGAGTCTTCAAAACACCTCTCATAACATCCAAATCATCACATATGCATAGATTCAAGCCTAAGAACTTATGAAATTCCCAAAATCTATATCTGATGCCGAAACACGTCAAAACTCATCCGAATGACCTCAAATTTTACACACGGGTCATAAATGACACCACGGACCTGATTTCACTCTCGGAATTCCATTCTGAGCCCAATATCAAAATTTCACCTATCGGCCGAAATCGCCGAAATTCTAACTTCCGCCAATTCAAGCCTAACTCTACTACATACCTCGAAAACATATTTCGAACATGCTGCTAAACCCAAAATTACCCAACGGAGCTAACAGAGTCAACATAATTCCATTCCGGATCCGTCTTCACATATTTCTAACTACAACCTGATTTCTAAAGCTAAATTTCACATTTAAGGACTATGTGTCCAAAAACTCTCCGAATTTCACCACTCAACGTTCCAACAGGTTCCAAAAGCAGAAATAGACATGGGAAACACAGTTATTAGGGGATCAGGGCGCTAACTCTCAAACCGACCAACCGGGTCGTTACAAGAATAACCACCCGATGACTGAGGGTTATCCCTGCTATGCTCAACCTCATTATTGTGAACGTCTTCAACCTTGATGTACATTTCCAACATTTTTATTACAAGAAATTCCCGGTATTCATTCGGAGTCCTCAAAAAATCCCTCAAAGTTTCATCATCGTCGATGTTAAACTCAACGTAACAAGCAACCCCTTGCGGAGTGATTGAATACGCATATCTTACGGTTACTTTAAGGTTCACCGAACGTTTCCTCACACTCATTTTTTTACATAACAACTATACCAATATATCATACTCCATTGTAAGTGACAACTTAACATGACACTGTGGAGATAAACTATAGCTCACAGTGTTATTCGCCACCACAACCTCACCCCCCTATATAATGAAACCCTTACTTTTTGCTCTTCAGACATTATGAAAAAATGCTTGAGAATTTGACAACAAGAAAAGTTTGAACGGGAGTTAGAATATTTTTGAATGGATTTTTTGTAAAATCCTAATGCCTTTAAATAAGGCAATGCCTAGCTCGGGGGGAGGGGGTGAATTTTGTTTAGGTATAGCGTTCTTTTAAAGGACACTAAACCCATTTGAATTATTGTTATGTCAGTTAAACGCATGAGACTTATTTGTGGGCCCACAAAATAGGTATAACGCTCTTTATTACTGCGCTATAAATATATAGCGCTTTTATTTAATGTGTTATATATATATAGCGCTATTTAAAAGAGTGATATACTTTAACGTCCATTAAGTATAGCGCTCTTTATATGTAACGACCCGGTCGGTCGTTACGTAGAATCTGCATTTATATATACTGCTATTGCCCAGTCACAGCTTGGTTAAACCGTACTTAATGTGTTAGAGTTGGTAGGCTCGAAATCGGAATAATTATAATGAGAATGAGAATTTAGTCACTTAGTCTTTAAAAATAGCCTTAGAGTTGAAAAAGTCAACTGAGAGTTGAATTATTGGTAAATGACCTCGGAATGCGCATTTTATGGCTCGGATAGCTTCGTTAGGTGATTTGGGACTCAGGAGTGTGTTCGGAATATTTTTGTGAGGACCGGTGTAGAATTAGGCTTGAATTGACGAAAGTTAGTTTTTGGTAATTTCCGGTCGGCAATGGAAATTAGGCTATCGGGATCGGAATAGAATTCCAACAGTTAGAACAGGTTCGTAATATCATTTTGGATATGTCTGCAAAATTTCAGGTCAATTGGAGTTGTTTTGGATAGTTTCAGCATCGTTGGTGGATTTTAGAAATTTCAAAGTTCTTAGGCTTGAATTTGATGTGATTTTGGTGTTTTGATGTTATTTTTAGTGTTTCGGGAGTGCAACTAAGTTTGAATGATCATATATGATATGTTGGTATATTTCGTTGGGGTCCCGGGGGGCTCGAGATTGATTTCGGATGGTTAACAGGAAGTTCGGAGTTGGAAATATGCAGCAAATCTGTTGTTGGTGTGGTCGCACCTGTGGAAGGAGGACCGCCGGCGCGAGGTCCGCAGGTGCGAAGACCTTGCGCAGGTGCGGATTTGACTGGTCGTGAAGGGTCGCAGGTGTAGACGAGTGGTCCGCAGGTGCGGAAATCGAGAGTTTAAGTCATATGCGCAGGTGCGCACCTGGACCGCAGGTGCGGGTCTGCAGGTGCGCTAATAAGGCCGCAGGTGCGGAACCCCTGGGCAGAAAGTATAAACTAAAATCCTCTGCGACCATTAGACCTTTTAACACCATTTTTGAACGGGCAAAGAGCTTGGAGGCGATTTTGAAGAGGGGAAATCAATGTTCTTCGTAGAGGTAAGTATTTTGGACCCTAAAACTCAATTATAGGTGATTAAGGAACATAATATCAGTGTTAAATTCATGAAAATCAGTAGAAAAAGGTGGAGTTAGGGATTTAGATTATGAGACCTTTAGGGGTCGATTTGAGGTGTCAAACGAACTCCGATTTTAGCGTTCTTTATATGTACGGACTCGTGAGATGATGAAGAACATTTTGGTATAAAATTTTGAGTTCCGAGACGCGGGCCCCGGGGTCAGGTTTTGGCTAATTTCGGGTTTTGAGTTAAATTTGGTACTTTTCAATTGGAATTTATTCCTTAAGCATAATTTAATGATAAAAACCTGAACTTGGTAGATTTGGAGCACTCATAGGCCGAATTTAGAGGCAAAGATATCGCGGAATAGTAATTTAGCCGGTTTTGAGGTAAGTAACGTTTTCAAACTTGGATATGAGGGTTCGAAACCCCGCGCTAAATGATTTATGACTATAATTAAGGTGATGCACATGCCAAGTGATGGGCGTGCGGGCGTGCACCGAGTATTCGTGGCTTGGCTTATCCCATGGCATTTGTCTAGTAGCTATTACTGATCGATATCCGCACGTCTATTAATGTAGTGATTGTGAACCTGTTAGAAATCATGTTAAGTATAAATGCTAGGCTTCACGCTGAAAATGCTGAGACCCGAGTGGTCGTATATTACTGTCTTATTTTGTGATTATTTTATTTCATATACTCAGTTCTGTTATAGCATATCACTTCATACCTCAGTCTCAATATTGTTAATTATATGCATACTTATCATTGTTTCGGGCTGATGGATGCATCTGTGATCCATGTGAGTGAGACTGGAGAGTAATGACTGAGTGAGGCCGAGAGCCTGTTATTGAGACAGTTATGAGATCGGACTGCACACCGCAACGATACTTAAACCATGCCTTTGTTGGCTTGATATAACGCTTGGGCCACTAGGGCCCCTCCGGAGTCTTTACACCCCCAGTGAGCGCATTGATGATGAGGGATGGATCTTCCCTGGGCATGGATCTTGTCCGAAGCTGATGTTATGTGAGGGATGGATCTTCTCTGGGGATGGATCTTGTCCGAAGCTGATTTAATGTGAGGGATGGATCTTCCCTATACATGGATATTGTCCGAGTGTTGTATTCCGGAGATGGATCTTCTCCGTGGGGGATGGACTGACCTTTTTCTTCAGTACTGAGTGACTACGGTCACCGGTGTTTATGCATATTCCGGGATGGAACTTCCCTGGGCCTGAGAGCCATATATAGTACTGAGTGGACTTTTGTGGGAGAGTGGTGAGCATTATGTGCATTTTCACACTGTGACATGTTGGCATGTAGAACATATGGAGGTATATCTAGCATATTCTGTTGTTATTTTCTGATAAACTGTGAATATGCCTAAATTTTGTACGCTGATGATTTAATTATTGATGTTTAGTCTGTCACTACCTTTCAGTCCATAGTTTGGGTTCGTTACTTATGAGTTGGTGTATTCACGTTACCCCCTGCACCTTGTGTGCAGATCTAGGTACACCGAGACCCCGTAGTGGATATTGAGCAGCTGTCAGGGTTTCATTGGAGTTGTCGAGGTGGCAACTGGCGATCGCGACCTCGTTTTCTCTTTCTTATTTCACTTGTTGCTCTTATTTGAGACTATGTTGTCTATTTCTTCATTTCTTTATTTTATAATATAGCAGCTCATGACTGAGTGACACCGGATCCGGGGTTGGAGATTTTAATTTTGTTTCAAATATTGTTTTTAAACTTCAGACTCTTAGTATTATCAATAAGTTCGTTTAAAAATTGCATTTTTACTGGAAATCGAATTTAGCTTAGAAACAAAGGGGCGACTTGCATGGTTCCACGACAGGCGCCATCACAATCCCGAAATCGGATCGTGACATTAAAAGAGCGTTATACATAAAAATATCATTTTTTTTACCCTTATTTCGCTCTTACTTGTTAAAAAAAAACACATTTAGGTTTTGACATCCCAAAACTGTTACTCCTACTCCTACAAGTCTGCAAAAGCTCTACTACCTAACCACTAGTATCCCCTGCGTCTCTATCTCTATGGAGGGACATAAAGTTTCAATACTAATTATGAGTAATATACTCTCCATACTTAAATTCATTCCGCGTTTATTTTACAAATTTAAGATGTCTAAATGACATATTTAATTATTATTATATGTATGAAAAGTATTTTTTAACCTACATAGAAAGTATAATTTTTCTTATATATTCAGTATAAAATTTTCAATTAATGGTGAATTTTAGCTTATATATAATATAATTTCGATGAAATGTTCAATTGATCTTCCTTCACGTGGCTATGTCGTTGCGTATCCTTTACCCTCCCCAGTTTCACCTGTGAGATAACGTATAATATTTTCGTTGTTGTTGACAACTAGTTTATGCAATGGAGGGAGATATTTAAAAACAAACTCGATAGGTATTTAATTTCAAGCAACATTTTTGTTACGATCATTAAAAAAATTCGTTTTTGAGAAATATTTTTTCTTAATTTTGTCTCCGAAAAAAAGGAAAGGTTTCATGACTTTTATGTTGTAACTTGGTGAATATTTTACCATCAACTTGTTATTTTGCTTGCATGGAAAAATTAACTAATGAGGTCACCATTATTATCTTTTCACTTTCAAGCATAATAATAGCCACAACTCTAGAGGATAAACAATCTGATAAAATTCCAGTATTCCACCCACACTATAAGAAGAAGATTTATTTTATTATGTTATGATGCTTATGTGTCTGAGTCATATTATAAGGTGTTTAATTAATTTAATCTATATTATTATATTATTGATACTAGGTATACGAGATCACCTAATACTAAATAGATGACCTAAAACCGCACCAATCTGCTGGCACCCATCAGATCACGAAAGAGCACACCGACAAAAACTAATGTGATATAATTCACACAACCTTTTAGAAATATTTTTTAAAGTATTTATTAGGCAAAAGTTGGCATTAAACGAATTTCGATATATACAGTTATTGATTTTATAAAATTATGTGAGCGTTTTCACAAGTGCACTTTTCAACCAAAAAAGGAAATATTTTTTTTAGTAAACCTTAACCAGGAAATTAGTTTGGCAATTAATTAAACTTAATAAGAAATTCCTAGTTAAAGATGTTTATTTAAGGAAAGTTATGCTACTATAGATGTTTATGATGCAGAACTTTGCAAAATAAAGTTTTTAAAGTAATTTTCCAAAAATAAACGTTGAATTTTTATTTAACTTCAATTAATATAGTTAATCTAGACTTCTACTAACTAATTTTATGAGGGGCTAGCTGTTTCAAAACGTTCTATTTTAATTTGTGAATACAGAAATCATCAACACTCGTTAATAGTGCACGAATATTTTTAGGTTCATGACCAGTTACTTATATAAGTTATTTAATTCTCAATTTGCAAACATATACTAAGGTTACTTCCCACATTAGTAGTTAGATAGTTATATTATTTATACTGCTGAATTTTTTAAGACTAAATTGATGTTGTTATAAATAGAATTCTATTTATGGTGAATGTCTATATTCTAGAGAGATTCTAGTGTTTGTTACTTGGTGGCTAAGTCACTCTTTCCCTATAAATAGAGAGTTCTCTTCCATTGTAATTCATCCCAAAATTCAATAAGAATTTCCTCTCTCTTTCTCTACAATATTGTTCTTCTTCTTTTATTGTTTATAACACATTATCAGCACGAGACTCTAATCAATTGAGTAGAAGCTTTGGAATTGAGCATAATGATTGTCAATTCTCCATGAACTTTCTTCATGATTAAATTATAGATTTAAGATAAGTATTTTACTTTATTTTTCTCTTTTAAATTCTTGAAATTCTATAATTTGATTTTAAATACAAGCAAAGACAATAAACTTTGATTATAACTCCTATAGAGTTTGCAAGAAATTATAACCACCCGAAGTGGTAAAATTTCTATGCCTTGTCATAATCAAATCATGTATGATTGTGGGCAAAGATATGGAAACATGTCCCATTAAATTTGCTTCATTCTTATTCCCTTTAAGAGAATGTGATAGCAATATATGATAAGTCTGAAAGAAGACAAAATTATTACCGTGAAGATATCAATGGATGTGGACGTGGCGATAAACGAAATTATAATCGTCATCATTATGATAATGGGAATATTAAGAATTCTCAAAATAATCTTTCCCTCTATGAAAGTAATATTTGTCATCGATTTGACATGAGATTTTGTAAAGCACATATAGATGATTATAGTCCATTCATGATGAGAATGTGACAACATCTGGTTTATGAATACATATTCATTCTTGGAAGAATATGAATGTGCTAGTGGTAATGAATATACCACACTCGCCTCTAAAAGGAGGTTTGAGATGATATAAGAAAATAATGTCATTATTATGATATGAATGGTCATTGGTCATGTACCTATTGTACGCCAAAATATTTTGGCAATGTGATTACTAAA
>ML411156.1:15235-47541 GCA_005239525.1 Nicotiana knightiana | reverse complement strand
TTTGTTAAGTTGTTTCCTTTTACTCCAGTAGTGAAAGCAGTCACATGATCACGTGGGTCAGTTGTTCCATCATATTTGGGAACGTCAGGCATTTTAAACTTCTTGGGTATAGGCAAGGGTGCCGCACTTGGCTTCCAAGGTTGTTGAGAATACCTATCAACATCAATGCATTTGATAATAGGGGGTACTCCAAGAATTTGTTCGATACGATCATTCTACTCCTTCATCTGTTTCTGCATGGTTAGCAGTAAATTTTGTAGTTCAGAGTTATTAGTCACACCTGGTCTTGCTTCGAGAGATTCATTAGAAGTATCTCCCCTTCCTGAGTTCGCCCACTCAGATTGAGGATTTTCCATGGTGATGGTATTATTGGGGGTGGTGTCGGTGGTGCAGGTAACGCTACCGGTAATCCCCTCACAAATTCCTGTAAAGCTTGGATCACATACTCTGCAATCATTTGCTTTACTCGATCTTGTTCCACCGTTTGATCTTTTTCCCTTGAACCACGTGGGGTTCCTGAAGGCGATGGAACTGGGGTTCCATTACTTTGCTGGTTGTTGTCGTTGGAGTTCGACATAGTTCAGAGGATATCGCTTGAAAAGCAAACAAAGATTATCAGATTCCCGGCAACGGAACCGGTTTGTTTAACCAAAAAATTGGATTCTTTGCCCAAAGCTAGTTTAAGAAGAACACGGGTTTCTGATAACCAAATAATAAGATTATAATTGTAGGCGAACTTGTAAATGGAAAGCAGTAAGATGCAGAAAAAGTAAGTATATTGCAATAGTAGTTCGGGTGATCCCCTTACAGGTTATATTTTACTCCCTTATATAGGGAATTTCTTAATATAATGTATGTATTTTTCAGTGATTGAGCATTAATGACTAATTATGACATTAATGTAACGTTACAATGAGTAATCGTAACTATTGCATGAATGTCGTGTAATATGTGGATCACCAATTGAAGATCTCTGAATCCGCCCTTTGTTCTGCCCAGATACATTTTGACCGTGTCTCTTCATCTTCTCAATTAGGTTGAGACTTCCGTAGCTAATTAACCCGTGGGTGTGATTTGTCGTGCCTCTTGCCTCTTACCTCTTCATAGAGTCCCATCCAGCTGTCGTGTCTTCATTGCTCCACGTAGGCTGCTGAATCATCAAGATTTATTACACGTATGAAGCTCTTTTTTACCAATATAATTTTCTACTACATTTACTGGTGCGCCATCAGAGGATCCCTAGGATTTCTTGGACAATTGCTATGAGGTTCTTCGGAACATGGGCATCGTGGAGTCCAATGGAGTTGATTTTGCTACATTCCGTCTTTCTGTTACCGCCAAGACTTGGTGGAGAGACTACTGCTTGACCAGACCAGCTGGGTCTTCACCTTTGACTTGGGCTCAATTTTCCGAGTTATTATTGGGGAATTTTCTACCAGTTACTCAAAGGGAGGGTCTTCGAAGGCAGTTTGAGTGCCTCCAGCAGGGATCTATCACTGTTACACAGTATGAGACCAGGTTTATTACTCTGGCCCGACATGCTAAAATGATACTCCCCAACGATCATGAGAGGGTGAGGAGGTTTATTGAGGGTCTAGCTCAGCCTATTAGACTTCAGATGGCCAGGGAGACAGGTACTGATATCTCATTTCAGGAGGCGGCCGATGTAGCCAGGCGTATTGAGATGGCCTTATCACCGGGCAGTGGTCAGGGGCTGACAAGAGACCTCGTCATTTCGGACGATTCAGTGGTTCCTTATCTGGAGGCAGAGGTTATTTTGGCAGAGGTCATCCTCCTAGACCATTCCAGTCAGCACTCCAGGTATCCCATAGTGCACCACCAGCTCCTATCAGTGTGTCGCCGCTTCAGAGCTTTCGGGGTGGTTCTTTTGGTCGACAGGGACAGTTTCAGGGCCAGCAGCCTCAGCAGCAGAGGGCTTGTTACTCTTGTGGTGATCCAGGGCACATTTCTAGGTATTTCCCCCGAGCTTCTGGTAGTTCTCAGCATCCGGGTTCCCGTGCTATGATTCCCGCACCAAGTGCACCCCCGCCCACTCAGCCAGCTAGGGGTGGAGGTCGAGGTGCCAGAGGTAGAGGCCAGTCAGTTAGAGGTGGAGGACAGGCTATGAGAGGTAGAGGTCAGCCCGTAGTAGGTCGACCCAGAGATGTTCAGGTTGGAGGGGCTCCGCCCCGATGCTATGTTATTCCTGTCAGGCCTGAGGCTGAGGCCTCTGATGCAGTCAATTACAGGTATGGTTTCAGTTTGCAGTAGAGATGCTTCAGTTTTATTTGATCCGGGGTCTACATTCTCCTATGTGTCTTCATATTTTTCTCCTTGTCTGATTATGCCCTGTGATTCCCTGAGTACTCCTGTATATGTATCCACACCGGTGGCTGATTCAATTGTGGTAGATTGAGTCTACCGTCCATGCTTAGTGGTTATTAGTGGTCTGGAGACTCATGTAGATATCTTGCTTCTTGATATGGTTGATTTTGATGTCATCTTGGGGATGGATTGGTTATCTCCCTACCATGCTATTTGGACTGTCATGCTAAGACTGTGACCTTAGCCTTACCGGGAGTATCTCGATTGGCATGGAGAGGGACTCCTAGTCATTCTTCCGGTAGAGTTATTTCATATATGAAGGCTCGGCGTATGGTCGAGAATGTTTGTTTGGCCTATTTGGCCTATGTTCGTGATTCTAGTGCCGAGGTTCCTTCTATGGAGTTTGTGCCCGTGGTTCGTGAGTTCCCAGAGGTATTCCCTACTGACCTACAGGGTATGCCACCCGATAGAGATATTAACTTTTGTATTGAGTTGGATCCGGGCACTCAGCCCATTTCTACTCCACCATATCGTATGGCCCCGCCAGAGTTGAAGGAGTTGAAGGATCAGTTGCAGGACCTACTTGATAAAGGCTTCATTAGGCCTAGCGTCTCCCCTTGGGTTTCCCCAGTGTTGTTTGTTAAGAAGAAAGATGGGTCAATGAGGATGTGTATTGACTACCGGCAATTGAACAAGGTTACTATTAAGAATAAGTATCCTTTGCCAAGGATTGATGATTTATTTGACCAGCTTCAGGGTGCCACAGTGTTTTCCAAGATTGACTTGAGATCTGGCTACCATCAGTTGAGGATTAGGGCGTTTGATGTCCCTAAGACAGCCTTTTGCACTCAGTATGGGCATTATGAGATCTTGGTGATGTCATTTAGGTTGACAAATGCCCCCGCTGCTTTTATGGAGTTGATGAACCGAGTGTTCAGGCCCTATTTGGACTCATTTGTGATTATTTTCATTGACGATATTTTGTTAAATTACTCTCGTAGCCGTGAGGAGCATGAGCAGCACCTTCGAGTCGTCCTCCAGAATTTGAGAGATAGTAAGTTGTATGCCAAATTTTCCAAGTTTGAGTTCTGGTTGAGTTCGATTGCATTTCTAGGCCATGTGGTATCATCATAGGGTAATCAGGTGGATCCCAAGAAAATTCAAGCAGTCAGAGATTGGCCTAGACCCACCTCAGCTACAAAGATCCGGAGTTTCTTGGGCGTAGCAGGTTATTATCGCCAGTTTGTGGAGGGCTTTTCATCTATTGCAGCCCCGATGACCAAGTTGACTCAGAAGGTTGCCCCGTTCACGTGCTCAGATGAGTGTGAGGTGAGCTTTCAGAAGCTCAAGACAGCCTTGACCACGACACCGGTGTTAGTTTTGCCCACAGGTTCAGGACCATATACCGTGTATTGTGATGCTTCACGGGTTGGACTTGGTGCAGTGTTGATGCAGGATGGCAAGGTTATAGCCTATGCTTCTCGTTAGTTGAAGTTTCATGAGAAGAACTATCCAGTTCACGATTTGGAGTTAGCAGCCATTGTTCATGCATTGAAGATTTGGAGGCACTACCTGTATGGTGTGTCATGTGAAGTGTTCACAGATCATAAGAGTTTGCACTATCTGTTCAAGCAGAAAGAGCTGAATATGAGGCAGAGAAGGTGGTTAGAGTTGTTGAAGGATTATGACATTACCATTCTATATCATCTGGGAAAGGCTAATGTGGTGACCGATTCTTTGAGCCGGAAGTCAGCCAGCATGGGTAGTCTTGTTTATATACCAGTCAGAGAGTGATTGCTTGCTTTGGATGTTCAGGCCTTGGCCAACCGGTTCATGAGATTGGAGGTTTCTGAGACTGGCAGTGTTTTGGAGCATACTGTGGCTCGTTCTTCATTGTATGATCGTATCCGGGCCAGGTAGTATGATGATCGTCATTTATGTGCTCTTAGAGATACGGTTCGACACGGAGGTTCCAAGAAGGTCACAATTGATGATGAGGGAGTCTTCAGGATGCATGATCGCATTTGTGTACCTGATGTTGATGTTATTCGTGAGTTGGTACTGTAGGAGGCCCATAGTTCCCGGTATTCCATTCATCCGGGCGCCGCAAAGATGTACCAGGACTTGCGACAACATTATTGGTGGCGTAGGATGAAGAAGGATATTGTACCATATATAGCTTGGTGCTTGAACTGTCATCAGGTTAAGTACGAGCACCAGAGACCCGATGTTTCATCTATCTATGCTTCGGAGGTATATTATTGATCCCTCTCATGTACTTGACTTCAGCGGTGTCCAGTTGGACAAGGATTTGGCTTACGAGGAGGAGCCGGTTGCCATATAAGCTCGGCTGGTTCGTCAGTTGAGATCGAAGAGTTATCCTTCAGTTCGTGTTCAGTGGAGAGGTCAGCCTGTTGAGGCAGCTACCTGGGAGTCCGAGTTCGATATGCGGAGCCGATATCCCCATCTTTTCCCCGATTCAGGTACCATTCTATGTTCGTTCGAGGACGAACGTTTGTTTTAGAGGTGGAGATTGTGATGACCCAAAAGGTCATCCCGTGTAATTTTAGTTAAATCTGTGTTCCGAGGCTGTGAAAACCTCTTTTTTTCTCACCTTGATGTGCGTGCCCAGCCCGGGCGTGTAGGCGGGAAGCCTTTAAGTGGAAAATTGATAAAATGATGATTTTGTATTAATTATTTGAGTAAAGTTGAATTTGGTCAACATTTTGGTAAACGAACCCGAACCAGTGATTTGATGGTCCCGGAGGGTCCGTAGGAAAATATGGGACTTGGGCGTATGCCCGGGATAGAATTCCGAGGTGCCAAGTCCGAGAAATGAATTTTTGAAGAAAATTGTTTTCTGAAAAATATAAAGGTTTTTGGAAAATGAGATTTGATGTGAAACCTATGATACCGGGCCCGTATTATGGTTCCGGAGCCCGTAACAGGTTCAACATGTCTTATATGTGTTATCTGTGAAATTTGGTGGGAAACGGACTTAGTTTGAGGTGATTCGGATCGAAAATGGAAAATTTAGAAGTTTTGGAAGTTTAAAGGAATTTAATTGATTTTGAGGTTTAATTCGATGTTCATGATGTTATTTTGGTATTTTGATTACTTGAATAAGTCTATAAGATATTTTTGAGGTTGTGTGCATAATTGGTTTGGAGCCCCGAGGGCTCGGGTGAGTTTCGGGTGGGTTCCAGTGTGTTTAGAGTTGAAGAATCACTGTTGGTGCGCCAGTTCTGGTGCGCCCGCACCTGCGAGCCTTGGGCCTCTGGTGCGGTCCAGTCCCAGCCAGCCCAATTCCGCAGGTGCGAATCATTCTTCGCAGAAGCGGTTCCACAGGTGCGGCCCTTATTGACTTAGCCCATTTCCGCAGGTGCGATGGACTTTTCGCACCTGCGAAAGCGCAGGTGCGACCCAGGCACCGCAGGTGCGAGGGTCGAGCAGTGTTTAAGTTGGATATTTCACCCGATTTCTTTTTCATTTCTTCACCAAAATAGGAGACTAAGGGCGATTTTCTCAAGAGAGTTTCTTCCCAAATCATAGGTAAGTAACCCCTAACTAGTTTCTTTCAACTTCCTAATCATTTTCATCAACTTTTATCAAGAATTCTAGGGTTTTAATGGTAGAAAATTGGGGATTTGGGAAGAGTTAGGGATTTTTGATTATTTGGGAATTTGACCTCGTTTTGGGGTCGGATTTCAAAATAAATTAGAGGTTCGGGCTCGTGGGAGAATGGGTGATCGGGTTTTGGTCCGAATCTCGTGTTTTGACCAAGCGGGCCCGGGGTCGATTTTGAAATTTTGGAAAGAAAGTTGGGAATTCTATATTTAAGAATTGAAACTGAATTGTTAAGCATTTATTGATGTTATTGAGTCAATTATGTCTAGATACTATTGATTTGGAGTCGGGTTCGAAAGGAAAAGCGGTGCTAGAGACTTGATTTGGATTCTTGGAGTCGAGGTAAGTGTTTGGCCTAACCTTAGCTTGAGGGAATAGGTGTTGAGTCATATGTGCTACGTGTTATTATCATGTTCAATGTATAGGTGAGGTGACGAGTACCTATACCTTGTTGTCAAGCATGCCCATGAGTCATATCTTATGGTATATGTGTTTCTCTTCGATATCCACTGTGTTATGAAGTAGATTTCATTTTGGAGATTATTCAATTGTTGGAAATACTTAGTTGTGAACACTGTTGATTAGTTGTTCAGCTGAGGATTATTTGGTTATGTTGTACATTCAGTGAGATTGGTTATAGTTGTTTCCCTTGCCGGGGCGGTGATATTTCTGTTATTGTTCCGTTGTCGGGGTGTTGTAAATTATGGTTTGTATGTTGGTTCTTCCTTGCCAAATTGTTGTTCTGGTTGTTGTTTGGGTAAGGAAGAGTGTAAAGCACGAAGGGTGATTTCGTGTATTTATTTATTGCATTATGAGGATGAGAGTGTAAAGCACGAAAGGTGATGTCGTGCCATTATTTTATATTGAAAAGCACGAAGGTTAATGTCGTGCCGATATTGTGATTTTAAAAGCACGAAGGGTGATGTCGTGCCATGATATGAGAGATAATGCAAGAAGGATAATGATGTGCCATGCTATTGTGAGGTAAAAGCACGAATGGTGATGTCGTGCACTTGTTTTGGTGAGAACGAGAGTAAAGCACGAAGGGTGATGTCGTGCACTTGTTTGTTATCTGTTGTTATTTTGATAATTAGACAGTTTCCATGTTCTGTTACTCAATAAGTGTTTTCCCCTTTGTACCCCAGTATGTTTCCCCGTATTTGTACTTAACTGTTTACTTCCTGCCGTTATTTCTGTTATATATTATTGAATTGCACATGTGTTTATTACTTGTCGTGTCCTAGCCTCATCATTACTTCATCGAGGTTAGGCTCCGCACTTACTCAGTACATGGGGTCTGTTGTACTAATGCTACACCTGCACTTCTTTATGTTGTGTATATTACGGTACCGGACCCGGTGGACAGTGATTGAGGGAGTATCCTTCAATCCACAGGCGACACTGAGGTAGTCTTTTAGGCGTCCGCAGGCCTTGGCGTCACCTCCTATATCATTCCTTTTTCTTTCTGTCTTCTCTTGTATTTCTGAGACAGTTTTACTGTTTATTCAGACTTTATTATTAGTATTCTTAGACAGTCCATGGATTTGTGGTGCTAGTTCTGGGGTGTTACTAAGGATTTTGTAGTATCAGATACTTGAAGATGTTATTTTTCATAGCTTCCGCAGTGTTATTTATACTTGTTATCACTTATCGCTTTTTCTTTAAATGCCTAATAATAAGGAAATAAGCATGCTAACTTGAGCGTTGGCTTGTCTAGCGGGTTCAACATTTGACGTCATCCCGGTCCCGATGGTAGAACTTCGGGTCATGACAGTTGGCATCGATTGGGTCCGCGACCGAAACTCCGTTGGGGTCAACATGAGGCACCTCGTTCTGGGAACTACATTGTTGTTCTCGCCATGGTAGCCAGACTCAGCATCAACGTCCAAGTGAACATATTGAGGGTTTGAAATTTTTAAATTGACCAAAAATTAAAATCTCAAAGATCAAGCGTAAAACAGAGTGCGTTATGGAAGTTTGTATCAAATTACCACTATTATCCCTTGCCCCACGGTCAGCGCCAAATTGTTTACCCTTAAAAACGAATAACAATCAAATTTATACGCGATTTTAAGGATATGTGTGAATTAATTCAATACAAGTGATCAATGACGTTAGATTAAGCAAATGAAAGACGTATTAAATGGCCGAACCAATATAAGAGTGATCCCGAGCTCAGTTAATGGCTCAACGAGGAACCTGCCTTCGGTTCCGAGCTTACACTTATGAAGAGCTTATGAACAAAAATAAGAACTTTGAATAACTTTTAGAAACAAAGAGAATTGAAGTAAACTGCCTTGGTATGTGTGTTACCATGTGTCTTATGAATAATAAACTTCTCCCTTTATATAGCAGGGGAATTTTACCCTAAGTACAATCCTATGAAAGGTAAAAATCTTTCGTTTTGCTAATCGCTGATTTTATACCGATAGGGGCCGAGATTCACGTTGTGATATCCGGTTGGGAATGGACCTCATGACCCGTTGTTAGTCGTGTGCGATAGTTTGGTAATGCTCTTCGAAGTCTTGAGCCTCGAATTGGACCCGGAGGACGTGGTCCCGATGTCCCCGAGAGCAGGTGTTTTGCTCGAGCCTCGATACGAGGGGCTCGTCACTGTACTCTGATTCCTTACTGTCACGTTCCTGCTCCAATTGCCTCATTGGGAGATCGGGGTGCTCAGTAGGCTCTGTTTTATCCGTATATATATATATATATATATATATATATATATATATATATATTAAAAGTGGGAAGCCCAAAGCTTAAAGTTGAATTACAAAAATGCCATTCAAACTAATGAACCATTTTTCCCTTCACCAAAAAAAAGAGAGAGAAAGAAAAAAAAAGACCCTATAAATAAATTAAACTTCCTACTCCTGAAAAATGGCACCAATGAACTTATTCTCAACAAATAAACAGACACGACTATTCACATTTTATTTTGTCGTTGTAGTGACGCACCCCTTCAGCGGCACTTTTCTTCCATGGGTTCCTTTTTGAAAATATTATTTTACCATTTTCAAAAGACTTCTCACTGCTTGTATCACCGAGTTGTACTAAGATTCCATCCATAGCATGGAGAATAACTCTTGAGGAATCGTTGGATATATGATTTCAAAATGACTTTTTGGATCATACTCATATCCTGGGTAAAACTTAAACAATATATAGCAGGATAGGAATATGTAAAGTCAAGGCAATGGAGTAAACAATGAAATGTTTGAATTAACAACATATGAGTTGGAGAATACATCTTCAAAAAGAAATGAAGAAAGACATATAAAAGGAAGAAGAAAAATAGAATCTATAAAAATGAGGTACATGTTTGACCAAAAAATATGAAACTTTTTGTTAAGCTTAGGTGATGAGTAAATCCTAGTTAAACACAATAGTCCTAAATCTAACACGTGCTTGTGTAAGTAATGCAGAACGGCGTTTAAACCAATTTAATACAAATAAAATTAAATGATACTATAATGAATGAGTGAAAGAACAATAATGAGCAATAACTATATTAAATGGCAATAAATGTAAATAGATAGAATGATTCACACAAATATTGAATGAGGTGGATGATTCTTCTCTCTGAAAACGATGCAAGACAAGTGGGTATGGGAATATATGATGTTTTCTCGGATCTGATACAAGAAAAGATGGGATAAACAGCAAATCGAATCCTTATGGAAAGGTAATAGTTTGTATTCTTTCTCTAAAGTCAACTTTTCATAAGAGTTCTTATCAAAATCAATATTACATCTCGTTTGTCCTATATCTTCTACTATTTATATAGGATACTCCCAAAAAACTCTTAAAAAGTGCAGCAGAAGGAATAATAGCTTATTCGGTGGCTCAATATTGTCAACCCCTGATCGACCTCGACCTAGTCATCCATGATGAGCCACAATTCTCACACTTGATCACCTCTTCATGCCGAATTTTCTTATTAGAATTTTGACCCATTCAATATATATACCAGCGTTAAAACCATTAATCAAGTCATAGATGAATAGAATCAATTGGAGATCACCATCATTTCTTTGACTTGTGGGTATGATTGGACTGGGTCCCAAGGGGCTCGGGTGTGTTTCGGATTGATTTCGGATCTTTTCTCGTCAATATTGCAGCTGTTGGTTCTAGTGTTCCGCACCTGTGATTAGTATTGTGCAGGTGCAATGGCCGCAGGTGCAAGCCATGTGTCGCAGATGCGCAAGAAGTCCCGGCTGGAGGTCATCGCAGATGCGGAGGAAAATCGCACCTGCATGTGCGCAGGAGCGGAAATTATTTCGCAGGTTCGAGGGGGTCGGCTGGTGAATGTGGTCGTAAAAGAAAAGTTTTGACCGCAGGTGCGACAATTTGACTGCAAATGCAGAAGTGCTGGGCAGAATGATAAACACAAGGATTCGCAATTTTTGTTTTATTTTGACATTTCCAAGCTCAAATCGAGGCAATTTTTAGAGCAAATTTCATCACAAGGATTGGGGTAAGTGTTCTCTACTCAGTTTTGATTATATTCCACAAATCTATCTTCGATTTTGGCTTTTGGTTGATGATTTCTAAAAAGAAAATTGGGGGGTTTTGACCTAAAGTTTCATAATATAAATTTTCGAGCTTTGAATACCGATTTGGAGTTGGATTTGAGTGAAACTAGTATGGTTGGACTCGTAATTGAATAGGTTGTCGTAATGAGTTTTTGTCGGGTTCCGAGGTGCGGGCCCGAGTTGGGCTTTTGGGCTGATTTCGGGTTTTTGATCCAAGATTGATCTTTTCTTATTGGTACTGGTTCATTTAGCATTGTGTGATGTATTTGAGTTGTTTGTGGTTAGTTTCGAGCCGTTCAGAGGTCGGAATGCACGTGATGGCATCTTTGGAGCATCGTTTGGCTTGCTCGGCGTTGGTATTGGCTCGTTCGAGGTAAGTAACTCTTCTAAACTTAGTGTTGAGGGTATTAAACCCCACATTTCATGTTATGTGATTTGTCTTAAGGTGACGCACATGCTAGGTGACGGGCGTGTGGGCATGCACCCTGTGAATTAGGACTTTGTTGTTCCCATGGCACTGTATAGTGTCCCTACTTTTGTTGATATCTATGTTTTCACCATGTGATAAAGTAAATGAGCTGTCAATCATGCTAAATATAATGTATAGGCTTTATGATGATATTGTTTGGACCCATAGTTGTCGTTTCTTGTTATCATCTCACTGATTTCATTGATATTTTGTACTCAGTCATATTCATGCATTCATATCATATCTCAGTCTCAGTGTTGTTTATTGATACATCAAATCATTGTTGTCGGGCTAGTTTCATGACATTGTGAACCCGAGAGTGAGACTGTAGAGATTGATGGTTGAGTGAGGCTGAGAGCCTGATTATGAGTGATAGTTGTGGGATTGGGCTGCAAGTCGCAGCATGTTATATTAATTTATGCCTGGATCTGGCTTATGATAGCGCTTGGACTGTA
The DNA here is from genome assembly GCA_005239525.1 of Nicotiana knightiana. Classification (NCBI taxonomy): domain Eukaryota; kingdom Viridiplantae; phylum Streptophyta; class Magnoliopsida; order Solanales; family Solanaceae; genus Nicotiana; species Nicotiana knightiana. The sequence goes on along the minus strand of ML411156.1, from coordinate 36,127 downwards.
GGAGCCCCTCCGGAGTATGTACACTCCCAGTGAGCACGGTTGATTAGTTAAGAGCCTGATTATGAGTGATAGTTATGGGATCGGGCTGCATGCCGCAACATGTTATATTGATTTATGCCTGAATCTGGCTTATGATAGCGCTTGGGTTGTAGGAGCCCCTCCGAAGTCGGTACACCCCCAGTGAATGTGGTTGATTATATTGAGGGATGGATCTTCCCTGGACATAGATCTTGTCTGAAGTATTTATATACCTGGAGATGGATCTTCTCCATGGGGCCGAATTGTCTTTTCCTCGGTACTGAGTGACTGATGGTCAGTGATGTATATACTCCGGGATGGATCTTCCCTGGGCCGTATGGGCCATATACAGTACTGAGTGGTTGAGCGTGATGAGTGAAAAATGTGAGACAGTGAGATTGAGTACTTTGAGAGTGTGAGTACTTGATTCATCTCTGAGATACGTGGCATTGCATGCACACATGACATACAGGCATAGAGATGTATTTTTCCTCATGCTATATGGTTTCACGTCATTCATGACTCATTATACATTGATATGTGGGCATAGAGAGGGATATTATACTTGTTATCGGGAAAGAAAATGAAACTTCTTACTCCTTATTGAAAAGGTTTTGGGAAAAATCACAATTTTCAAACTACCTTTATTTTTGGCATTTTTGGCAAAAGAATTGAATTTTCACTAAGGTATTTGAAAAGCATGCCTATTTTCTGAAACTGTGAACGACTTGAGCCTTTTACTTCTGAGATACCCTTTTTATTACTTACGTTATGTTGTTATGAACTGTTGTAGAATACCGGTATTGGACCCGACCTTGTGATAGCTCATCACTGCTTTCAACTTAAGGTTAGGTTTGTTACTTATTCAGTACATAGGGTCGGTTGTACTGATACTACAATTCTGCACATTGTGTGCAGATGTTGGCTGCAGTGTTGATGTGCTCGATGGTTGCTGGATTTGAAGATGTACCCCATAATGCAGCTGCCTCTGTTATTCGGGGTAGCATTAGATTAAATTGTGTCGTTTATGTACTTTCCAAACAGACAATGTATTCATTTTATTTCCGCTTTGTAAACTCTATTCTTAGAAGCTCATGATTTGTACTACCAGTCCTTGGAAAATGTAATAGATCCAGATAATTTATTCTGTTTAATTGACTTGTTAACATTATTAAAATTGGATAGTTATTAGTTGGCTTACCTAGCGGGTTGGGTTAGGTGTCATCACGACTAGCGTATTTTGGGTCATGACATGCTAGTTGTAATACAAAGATCCATTTGGGTAGTTCAAGGTTGTTACATACCATTTTCCTCCAGGCCACCTTTGGAAACTCACCTCTTAGCCTTTGGTAAAATTTCTTTGAAGAGAACTTATCCATGTTGTATATGTCAATTAGTTCATACCAATTTTCTGAAATCGCTTGTTTTTCTCCTCGTAAGACTGAGATAAATGAATAAATATGAAATAAAAAAAGAATAAAATCGCACCTGCTTTATATAGTATTTTGATGCCTTCATAATCTTCTAGATAATCCATGAAATCTGTTTTGGAATGTCTTCCAGGAAGTTCCTATTAGCCCCATGGTAACAGTGTATCCATTTAAGCCATGGTTTGTCTTTATTTTGGCATAAGTTCCAAAGCAATTTACTAATAGCCATTTTTTTCCAATCTATGATATCTAAGATGTTTAGGCCCCCAACAATTGTTGGTTGCCATACTCTGTCACGGGATAATAATGTTTTCTTTGAGAGTTCAGCACCACGTGTCCACAAGAAACTTCTACATGTAGCTTCTATGATCTACACAAAATTTAGGGAGAACAATGATTTGAGCCGAGAAGACTTGTACATAGAATAAGACAGACTTGATGAGTTGTGCTCAACCAGCATAGGACAGGAACTTGATAGTCCAAGATTTGATTCTCTATAGAATGTTATCGAGTAGAGGTTTACATTGTACACATGAAACTCTTTAAGAGCTAAGAGGAACCCCTAGATATTTGAAGGGAAGTTCTCCTTTAGTGAACCCGAGCATCTGCAAAATTTCTTGTTGCACATCATTGTTCATGCCTCCAAAGTACACTAAGCTTTTGGCAGGGTTAGCTATGAGTCCAGAAACATTTGAGAAGTGCTGAAAGTACTCAATCAAGTATCTTACTGATGTAACATACCTCTACAGAAAAGAAGTAAATCATCTGCAAACCCCAATTGGATGATACTCAACTTGGCACACTTGCGGTGGAAGTTGAAATCGGGATTTTTCCCCAATTGTTTCAATACTCTGCTCAAGTACTCCATCACTAACACAGATAGGAAGGGGGATATAGGGTCTCTTTGCCTTAAACCCTTTTTGGCATCAAAAGGTTTAGAAGGCTTCCCATTCATAATGATTGGGAAAGATATTGTCATAAGCATGTCATTATCCAGCCCACAAATACACTAGGGAAGTTCAGACCAATCAACACTTGCTCAATAAATGTCTACTCCATGAAATCATATGCTTTCTGCATGTCAATCTTAATCATACATCTTGGAGAAATTCCCTTGCTACCATAGCCCCTTACTAGTTCATGGCTCAATAAGATGTTATCAAGTATTACCCTCGCAGGAACAAAGGCAGCCTAGCTACTGTCCACTAGGTAATCCATGACATTCTGAATCCTCTTTGTAATAACCTTGGAAAAATTTTTTTACTGTATAGTGCAGCAAGATATGGTCCCAAACTCCTTAATAGTAGAGGGGGATTGTACCTTAGGAATCAGTGTAACAGTGGTGCAGTTGATAGCCTTATACATCCATATGGTTTGAAAGAACTGGATCACATTATCTGAAACATCCTCACCAATAATAGGCCATGATTTCTTGAAGAAGCAGGCATTAAAACCATCACATCCTGGGGACTTTAGATCAGATATATCTTTCAAAGCTAAGTAAACTTCTTCTCTTGTGACTGGAGCTATAAGGGACAATTGTGTTCTCTATTCAGTATTAGGCCAGTAGGTAGCACACTAGATGTAATTGCAGGTAGTTGTGTAGCACAAGTGCCTAGCAGTCCCTTGTAAAATCCGATTACCTCTTATTCAATTTCCCTATCAGTGTATACCACATCTCCATTAGTAGTGGTCAGCCTATTAATGTGATTCTAGACAATCCTATTCTTGAGACAAGCATGGAAAAAACTTGAGTTGGTGTCTTCTAGCCTTAACCATTTAAATTTAGATTGTTTCCTCAGGATACTTTCCTCTACTAGGATCTATTTCTCTAAGTTGAGTTTAAGCTCTTTCTCCGTATCATATAAGTTCGGATCATTGTAGCAGGTTCTTAGCTTTTCTTGAATATCATATAGATCTTGCCTGATATTTTGTATCCTCTGCTCGACTTTACAGAACCCATGTTCGTTTAAAGTTTTCATCTATACCTTCATTAGTTTGAGCTTATGCAGATTTGTTCCATATACTCCCCTTGCACAGTACAATTCCACATAGTAGAGACTATATTAAGAAACTCAGTATGAGCAGCCAAGTGATTCAGGAACCTAAACGGTCTTGTGACCTTTCTTGGGTTCCTACTGAATGTGATGCAAAGCATGGAAAGATCAGAAAAATAGGGTCTTTAGCTTCAACTGCAAGTTGGGGCCATAGAGATATCCAAGAAGGATTGACTAGAGCTCTATCACCTCTTCTGTGAATGTGTAAGTTTGTCCAGGTATAGAACCTTCCCACTGTTTTCATCACTGCTAGGCCAGTTGACCCCAAGAATTACTCAAAATCTTTCACCTCTATATCCTGTATTGCACTTCCTCCCATTCTGTCATCAGGTTTGAGTATTGCATTGAAATCTCTCATAATGAACCATGGGCTCTGAATATTGGGCTCAATTCCTGTCAGATCCTACCATAATGCTTTCTATCAACAATTGTATGAAGGCCATATACTGCAGTGAATTCAAACTCAACAGTACAATTCGCACTTCTGATAGCACAGTGAATGAACTGAGAGCTAGTACAAAGCACTGTAACATCAACCTGCCTAAGATCCCATACTAGCCAGATCCTTCCTCCCCAGTTTAGCCTCATAGTTATCGTGCCAACTCCAGGTAGGAAAAGATTTCTTTGTAATCTTTGAGGCATTTTGTTTAATAACCCTATGTTTTGTAATGGATAAAACTACTATGTTCTCTTTATTTACTATCTTCTTCATCTCCTTGTGCTTAAAAAGCTTATTGAAACCCCTAACATTCCAAGTAGCAATAATCATTGATGATTGTTGTGGGGGTCAAGAGGCTTTCCTCCTTGGCTAGAGCTGCATCTTGTGTCCACATTTCCTAGAGCTGCTTACAACACGTGCTGGAATGAGATTCCTCTCATAGGGTGAAACCATTCTCATCATCCACCAGGTATTGACTACTTTCATCGACTAATTGAGGCCTTGCAACTGCTTTCCCTTTTACTGTTGTCCATCCATCTTTTTCACTTTCAGGAACACCCTCGACCTCCTCTGATGGCACCTCAGGTATTAGTGGTATTAGATGCCCTGCTTTTCCAAACTTGCTTAGTCTTCCTTGTCTCAGTATTGTCTTGTTTAGGTTGGTTCCTTATTTGCTCGGCTTGATAGATATGTCCAAGTTGGCAGCATACTGGACAATATTGAGGCCACCATTCATATCTAACTTCTTGGTCATAGGGCTTGCCAGATGAATCCAACACTTTGATAATTTCAGGTAATGGGACAATTATGTCCATTTCAATAAGTACTCGAGCATACGAAATCCTCTCTTTACGAGAGGTGCATTCATCCGCACATAGAGGAGTGCCTAATACACTAGCTAGCCTACTCAGTGAGTTGGGGCTCCAGCAACTCAGAGGTATGTTAGGAAACGTTACCCATAGGGAAATTGTTTTGAGTATCTCCTTGCTGAAATTGAAATTGGCACTCCAGGGTGTGACAATCACAGGTTTACTATTCAACATATGAGGTCCGGATATCAAGACATCATCCCTATCACCACAGCTATAGAATTGTATCACAAAATAACCATCATTATGGTAGTATATGTGAGGCTTATGCTGAAATGTCCACTGGATCCCTAGGAATCTAGTGATTGCCCCAATAGTTGGAGAATTCCCAACCACATAAAGTATCAGTGCATATTTCCAAGTCTCAGATTCCTTTTCGATCTCAGCTTTATCAAATTGAATCATTTTAACACCATTTTTTTTATTATCGGAGCAATAAATTGCAGATTGATACCTTTTGAAGCTAGCTGATTCCCTCTGAATAAATTCTCCCACGTCTTGTTCTCTTCCATAAGTGGTGGTGGCTACTTTGCAAGCTCGGATTTATGGATTAACATCCACAATTGGCGGAGAATTGAGTTTCCCAACGGGTGGGGTTGTTTGCACCTTAGCCACTCCGCTTTGATTCACAACACTAGGGTTTCCCCTCGAAGTCCCAACATTAGGTGGAGTAAGCATCACACCTAATCTCTCCATTTCTGCCTGAGCTTTGAGTATACTCGATTGTTCCACTTGAGCAGTGGCCACATGCATAGCAGTAGCAGTAACAATCTCATTCGCTACATTAGCTGGTTGTCGTGTCCCTTTGGCCAATTGAACTGGAGCATGTGTCGTATTCTGTATCTTCCGTGGCTGGCCTTTCGCCATGCCGGCATCGGTGGAGTACGCTAATTGCACCACTAACGTGCGCCTATATAGAGAAAGAGTACTCTGTTATCGTGCTCCGAGAGAAAAATNTTCCCGAAAGTAATGAACCCTATTTAATTTTATCATGAATGATGAATCTATCATACGGCAAGTCATGATAAAAAATTTCCAATGCATTTTGTTTCCTAGGAACGAAGTCATTAAGTCTACTTTGTTTATTCTTTTCTAGCCGTACCTTTAATTAGGAAAGACTTTGATCGTCGAAAAGTCTAATATTTAGTGGATTTTTCGTGTAAAGCATCTCTATTTCTGCCATTTCATCCATATATATATAAAGAGTCTCTCGGAACGTGCGTTGTGCGTGTACACTGAATAAGATAGTTTAAGATATTATAAAATAATATTAAACAAAGTTTTGAGTGGTAATTGTGGATGAAAATTAAGTTACAAAGTTTTATCAATGATCAATGCGTATCATCATGCAGTGACATAATTCTGTCAAGGTCAAAATGATTGGACATCCTCCGAAACTAGAAGAAGAACAATCAAAATTTTATTATACATATGTTTGGTTACAGATTTAGACTTCATCAGGTATAATTTCAATCCATAAAATAAAGATCATTGAAATAAAAGGATTTAGCATAACTTAAATCCATAATATATATATATATATATATATATTATGGATTTAAGTTATGCTAAATCCTTTTATTTCAATGATCTTTATTTTATGGATTGAAATTATACCTGATGAAGTCTAAATCTGTAACCAAACATATGTATAATAAAATTTTGATTGTTCTTCTTCTAGTTTCGGAGGATGTCCAATCATTTTGACCTTGACAGAATTATGTCACTGCATGATGATACGCATTGATCATTGATAAAACTTTGTAACTTAATTTTCATCCACAATTACCACTCAAAACTTTGTTTAATATTATTTTATAATATCTTAAACTATCTTATTCAGTGTACACGCACAACGCACGTTCCGAGAGACTCTTTATATATATATGGATGAAATGGCAGAAATAGAGATGCTTTACACGAAAAATCCACTAAATATTAGACTTTTCGACGATCAAAGTCTTTCCTAATTAAAGGTACGGCTAGAAAAGAATAAACAAAGTAGACTTAATGACTTCGTTCCTAGGAAACAAAATGCATTGGAAATTTTTTATCATGACTTGCCGTATGATAGATTCATCATTCATGATAAAATTAAATAGGGTTCATTACTTTCGGGAAATTTTGAAAAATAAACAAGAGCATTATTTCATGATATTAAAAAGGAATCCTTGTAAAATCATTTGCTCGTTCCTAATTATTAGCCTCATTTCTAAGTTCTACTACTCATGTAGTTTCTTTTTTAGTTAACGAACTTATATCATTCACAGTATAATTTTTTTTTATATTGTCAAGTCATTTTAATTACCTGCTATAGTTAAGCTAGTAGCCTACCTTATTCCAAAAGGTTTCGAATCTCATTTTTTATGAAAGATTACCTGTAAATATGATAGAGTAAAAATCCATTATATTGTTGGTTTTGTAATCTTTTAGATTTTAATAGGAAGAAAGATCTTTTTAGTGTTAAAATTCAAGACGAATTTTTAATTTCAAACAAAAGTTTCCAATTTTGTTCAATGGGTTGAAAGGACACACTGGCATCAAGTTGTACGCAATGGCTAACCTGCTCCTCTTCTCCACTTTGATGTACTTAAAATAAAGAAATAATATCAGAATGAATATAATTGACTGCAATAATTTGGGTTCACATTTCCTCTTGAACTTTTATTAATAACAAAATGGATACCTAGAGTCAGGTTTAGGTTGGTCCAACATACCTAAATCTTAAAGCTACCACATTTGATTGCTCCATCCAATTGCAATGTGAAATTTCCCCGAAGTTTAACAAAAAAGCATAAAAAGGAAAATTTCCACATTTATATTGTCTTTTTGACAGAACTAAGATCGTTAGGTGGCAGAAGTGGATTCAAAATTTGAATTTTATAGATTTTATCGTAACCTTAAGTAGCGTACAATAATAACTGGGTTTAAAGACAAATATTTATCGATAGATGGTGACTTTTTTAATCTCTACATATATGCACGTAATTGAATCTCTGCGGTTGTTTGTGGGTTGTCAACATGTAATTACAATTGATAATTGCTAGGAAATTTCGAGGGCTGTATAAAGATAGAAAATCATGTTACGGAACACGAGACTCGCATACGTTTAGGAAGTGCTAATTACGTGACTCAACAGCACTTAACGAATTAACGTGTTTCTTCTTCTTCAAGATTTTATTATTACCATTTATTTAAATCCTACGATAAAAGCCTTTTGATAGGTTATAAGTAATTTTATATTTTGATGATCTAACAAACTTATTGTCAAGAACCAGATAAGGAATCCGATGCACTCTTGGTACACAGCCTATATACCTGACTCACGCTAGAGAGAATTGTCAGAACTTCAGAAGACAAAAGAATCAACACAGGGAACAGGTGATCATGGGTCCTCTGGCAGCAGTACGCAGTCAACTCTCCACAGCTGGAAAGTGACTGACTACATTGTACACGCAAACAGTACAGCACAGTGCAGTAGCCATTTCCATTGGGAAGGACCTTGTACCATCTAGTGCTTACAGCATTCAAGTGATGCCATCTATGTGGTATTAACATTAATCTCATAACAAAACATCACTTGAACACTTGAGAATTCACTCACTACAAGAAATTGGGCTTATTGTGGCGAATAAAGTCGCTACAAAATCCCTTCTAGTCGCTGCTAAAAGTCATCAGTGGCGACTGTTGTATTGCCACACCCCAAACTGTAACTGAAGGTTATTTGCGGCAACACTATAAGTCGCTGCTAAAAGAACATATTTTGTGGCGACATAGTTGCCACAAAAGGTTGAAAAACCTGCTACAAAAAATTGTTCCAAACAAGCAAATATTTGATGAGTCGCCACTATATATACAACTTTGGCAGCGACTAACATCGCCACAAAAATATTAACGTTCAGTGGGAAGATTATGTCGCCACTATATAGTCACCTGTAGCAGCAATTAACATCGCCACAAAAAATATTAATGTTCAGTAGCAAAGATTATGTCGCCACTATAAATGTTTTTTAGTAGCGACTAAAGTCGCCACACAATATTTAACCATGAAAGCTACAATGTTTTCTGTAGCAACTAAAGTCGCTGCAAAAGAAATAAATCTACAGTGGCAACTTTTATATCGCAACAATTACTAGTTTTTTGACAAAACTATATCGCCACTAAACTTATTTTCTCACCAATTATAACGACCAAAATTATATAGGGATATCCATATCAATTGACTATCAACATGCAATCAATAATGTTTGACAAACACCAGAAGAATTTCTCAAGCCAAATATTATAAATATTATCATTACTGAAATTCAATTACATATATACTACCCGACACTTCATTGTGCATTGTAATTCTACACATATACATATCCCAAAAAGATAAAATATTAAGTGTCTTGTAACTGCTCCTTGCTCGACACCATCCTTGAACGATACCATTGTTTAAGTACCTTATCCCTGTAGACAAAAGTACTATATATATATAAGGAGCATAATGAGATTTGTTATATCCAATTACTATAAAAACTCTAAAAATTTCAAGCTATGTCAAAGGAAAGCCAGAAGTTGCTTGTGACAATCAATTTAAAGAAAATCGAGAATCTAGGAGCTATAACTCAAATTTCTGGCAGCTTATAATCATTATCAAATTCAGAGCTATAAGTATCCTAAGCTACAATATCCCATTAAAATATCTTATTATATACACTCATATGAAAGATGGGCAATGAAATCAATTGGCATGTTAAGTTTTGAAAGTGACTTTGGAAAAGAAGTAAATAGACACAACTTTTTAATATGCATGTATGAAATCAAAGAAACCTGAATATATTCAGAGACCACACACGTGCATTCCCATATTTTTATGTCTACAATTTTTTTTAATTTAATTTATATCTACTGACGTTGTAATAAAATTTTTGAACTATCAATGTAATTTACTTTGTTATAGAAAGTTACTTGTACATCATGAAGGTAAAATAGAAAATTACAGATGACGGAGGCTTAAATTTTACCAGGAGATCATTTATTATGTTTCCCTTCTGCTTCTTATAACTTTCACCTTTAAAAATTGGTTCTAAGTACCAGCAGTAACAAAGAAAAACGAGGCAGTTGTTACTAAAATCAGAGATACCAACACCTTACTAAACCCCTAAACATGAAGTCACTACAGAAGGAAGGAAGGAAGAAGAATTGTTAAGGAGGAGCGAATCAAGTACCTGTTGTTGTTGCAGTCTGGTCAAGAAACTAGCAAATTGTTCTTGCATCTTCTTGTCCACTTCTAGAGAGATCCTCTTGTCTACTTCTGCCTTTGCATGTTGACGCTCCTCTACCAACTTCCTTTCCAACTCAATTTTCATATTTCTTCGCAACTCAGCAGCCATTTGTTCACGTTCTTCTTGCAACTTCCTATCCATCTCGGCTTGCATCTGTTGACGCACAATATCAATAGCAGAAGACACGTTGGCCTCTATGTTTGCCTGTTGAATGTTACTCTTTTTAGGACGCTTCTTTCCGTATCTTTTTCCACGAACATAGCATGTTCTCTCACCAAGAACGGAGGATAGAATCTCATCTCTAGTCATGGGATGATCGATCTCCTCAGATTGTTGATGCGCGACAACTTCCTGTAGTTGACCCTGCATTTATGCATAATCATTTAAATCAAAACATAATAAAATATATTAAATGAAACTTAGAGAAACAGAGAACTTTATAAGTGTTTTTAGATAATTACATGAATTTGTTGGGACTGTGAATCCAACCACACCAATTTGCCTCTATCATCCTTGCGTGTATGTTGGATCTCCCAAACTTTATCTGGTGTGTCTAATTCTCCTGTAATAGGATTTCTCTGCAATATAGTTCCGGAAAAAAAAATATATAAGCAAATATATAAATATGTAAATAATAAAGAAGCATATGTGATAGTAGGGGACTAAATATATTTTTACCGTAGATTCCTCTACTTCTGCAAAAGACCTTGTACCACAAGAATGCTTAGTTATTTGCTTTTCTCTATTTCTTTTGTTCCTATCACTTACAACCTGTAAGTAAACAGATAATAAATCACCATTCAAAGAGGCAGTCTTCAGGTATTAAGTTAATACCTTAAATTCCGGACTTTCAAAATATTGTATAAGGTATTTCTAGTCCTCAAGCTCAACATCTTCAGGTCGATGAGACAATCTTTCTTCATTGGTATTGTACTTAGAGTACAACATGCTGAGTCGAGTTTTCCATGCTCTAAAAAGCCTCTGCATAGTGCTAATTACAAAGGCCTGAAACCTATGCTCTGGCAACCCGCTGCAAACATCAAATTTATCCTGACAATAAATGTAACATTATATTCAATTTCCTCACCACATAAGTAAACATTGCAACTTAAAGTCAATACAATATTGAAAGCAGCTTATTAACTTAAAGTAGAACTTTGTTGCATGTACATTTGGCCCTTCATTGTTCTCTGAATTATTATTATTATCCTCCGCATTTGTATATCCACAAGCATCGTGAATCATTTCAATAATATTATCCTCTTCAATGTTATCATCTTCCGCTTCATCACTAACTGCAGTATTAGAAGTTTCAACTCTAACTAACACTTCTCCATGCAAGTCCCACACTTTATAAGAATCACAGAGACCTTTCCTCAATAAATCACCTCTTACATCAACCCTTATCTTAAATACGGTATTCATACACCCTTTACAAGGACACCAAATCATAGGGTTCACCGTTGGTTGACTGAATGCCCAATTAAGAAAGTTGTCTACTATATCTCTATACCTTTGATCGACTCTATTTCTAATATTCAACCAACTTTTATCCATCATATATATCTATTATAAAAAATAAATAAATTAGTTTACTAATTAAAAGTGGAAGGATTATAATAATTAAAATATATATAATAACTAACATATATCAGAGATAGATGAACAAATCAAATCACTTACAAATAAAATGAGAATTATTGTAGCCATTTAAGGGCCTTACCATTGGTTACGCCTTAAATGTCACAGGTACTTTTCCTTATTTTATGGTTACTAATTCAATCTATGTGATTTCATGTTCTACAAAAATATTGCTTCTTTCCATATTTTTTGTTACCATTTTACTTGGAATGTTTGTTTTCTTGTGCTTTTTCTTATCAAAGCATTTATTTTAGGACAATTACTTACCATTGAAACCAATATAAGATGTAACTTACTTTCATTTTTGAAAAAAATAGTTCATACAAATCAAACAAACAACTGAACCGGTAGAGCAAAAGTAGCAGACATTCAAAACTTTAATCTTAGTCTTATTCAGATTTATAATTGAAGTACATTATTTTGTGTTAGATTATCTATGTAAGCAAAGAGCTGAATTCCAGTGACTCAAGTACCGGAACTCGCATAATTTTTCTTATGCTATTTATCTATGCAAATAAACCTCAACATACAGAAAGTTAGCAACTTTAAGCTCTTAGTGCCATTTAAGCTTGGCTTGAACAAAAAAGAACAGAGAAGAATGAAATGGATGCATTCGGTTGGGAAAAAAAACATAACCACATAAGAACAGAGACAGAATGAAATACCAAACATACAATCGCAATAACAACATTAAGGGATGTTATTGTAATCGAAGGAAAATTTAGTAACCGATGATGGAAAATTTAGTAACCGATCCTTTTCTATCTTGAGTAGCTTCGCTCATAATGGAATAGCATAACCATTTTTATCAAACTCTCCAAACTACTCAACTGGTCTTTCAAGAAAAAACTTTCACTTACCCGATGAGAGTTCGGTCAAGACTTAGAATCAGCAAATAACAACACTTAGATGACAGTATGAATTTCTGTAAATATTTAAATGGGTCAAAGAAATTTGAGATGAAATATGAGAATACAAATGTAAAAACATTAAGATAATAATTATTGCTAGTTGCATGTTAAAAATTTCGCGTTTGGGAACCTTTATAAAGAAACCCAAATGTAAAATTTCCCTTCATCTTGTTGTATTTGGAAAATCCAAAGAAAACCCAACAAACTTTTGTAAAATCAAAAAGAAAAATAAAAGTATTAGGGATTTGAACACATACATGATTTGAGCTTTTGGGTCAGTAATGGAGAAGCAAACATAGTTCTTCCTTTAATTGGGAGTTGAGAAATGGAGCAGCAGGGGGTTTCATGATTTTAGGGATTTTGAGATTTACATTTTCATATTTTAGCGATTTTGACCAGAGAGGGATAGGAATTTGAGCAAAAATTTTCACCCGCCGGCGAAATTGAGCGGAGGGAGATCGGAATGTTCAACTTGCCGGCGACATATTTAGAGCAGAGAGGAAACGATTTTGAGCAGATTGGATATAGAGAGTGTATGAGGGGCTTTTGTTTAATTAGGCTCAGATCTTTCTGTTGCCTCTAATTTTTTATTTTTTATTTTAAATAATAACTACGTATAGCGGCGACCCTATCGCTCCAAAATACAATAAACGGCAACATTTTTAAAGTCGCCACAAAATTTGTGGAGCCAAAATTTTATTCTCACGGGAATTAAATATTTCAGCCTTTAGTTGCAAATATGAGAGGCGACCAAATAAAGTCGCTACTAAATATTGTCATTTTGTAGCACCATTTAAAGTCGCCGCTAAAACTCAAATTTTTGTTGCAACTAAATGGGTCACCACAATATGTCGCCACAATAAGTCCAGTTTCTTGTAGTGACTCAAGCACTCCAAGCATTTGATTATCAAGAACAACAATTCTCAAGTGCATCAAGAACAAAGTACACCGCTTCTACAGACCAGTTCCTGCATCAAATCTTTGTATGTCCTTAGTAGAGTTGTAACTTTGTAATAGTTCTTCATTGTAATTCCTACTTAGCTTGTCTAGAAGCATTGATTAGGAATCTCTTGTAAACCATAAACTTCAGCATTTGTGTCGTGGCTAGAGTTAGTCATGTGTTGAAGTCTTTGTAATAGGTGTATTATAAAGTGGCTTGTAATAGGAGTATTACAAGTTAGTGAGAGATTAAGGAATTAATTCCTATGTTGCATAGTTTGTAATCTAAAAGATTGCTCATAGTGAAGTTGAAATCCCCCAAGTGTAGGTCGTGGTTTTTAATCCCATTGAGCCGGGAATTTTTCATGTAAAAGTTCCCAGTGTCATTTACTTTCTGTTGTACAAGTATAATCTGTGAAAACCAATATAGAACCTGTTCTCTATATAATCTGGTGGATCCTCATATTCTATCAATTGGTATCAGAGCAGGTTCTTTCTATCAGGCTAACATCTAGAAAGGATCCTCATGGCTTCTCCACCAAACTTTGAAGAAGGTCAGTCTACTTACAGGCCACCTAAATTCAATGGTCAATACTATGGTGGTGGAAGACAAGGATGCACGACTTCATCATGGTTGAAGACTCCAAGTTGTGGGATGTTATCTGTGACGGTACCTTTGTCCCTACTAAGAAGGTTGGAGATCCAGCTGTGACAATTCCTAAGACAAGGAAGGAGTTCTATGATGCTGATCGAAAAGCCATTGAGAAAAATTTCTGCGCTAAGAAAAATCTGGTGTGTGGAATAGGTCCTAATGAATACAACATGATACCTGCTTGTCAATCTGCAAACGAAATATGGGAAGCTTTACAGACAGTTCACGAGGATACCACACAAGTGAAGCAATCCAAGATCACATGCTCACCACTGAATATGAGCTCTTCAGAATGAAGGACGATGAATCCATTCAAGATATGCATACTCGATTCATTCCATCATCAATGAGTTGCACTCTCTTGGTGAAATCATTCCCAGCAACAAGCTTGTAACGAAGATCTTCAGCGTGCTGCCCAACTCTTGGGAAAGTAAGGTAAACGCCATCACTGAGGTGAAAGATTTGTAGACACTGACCATAGACGAGCTGGTTGGAAATTTGAAGACTTATGAAATGAAGAAGAAGAAGAAGAAGAAGAAGAAGGACAGTGAGAGAAGAGAACCAAAGAGGAAAAGAATCTAGTTCTTAAGACAGAAAACAATGACTCAAGTGGTGAAGACAGTGATATGGCATACCTGACTAGAAGATTTTAGAAATTGGTTCGCATGAATGAAGGTATCCCAAATAGGGGTAGTTTTAGCAAGCCAAAGAATTATGACCTCTGTCATAAATGTGGAAATCCAGACACTTCATCAAGGATTGTCCTCTCCTAAAGCAAGGACATTCCAAGCACAATTCAGGCAAAGCAGCCGAGAGGAACCCGGTTCCTGATAAACGCTTCAAGAGAAAGAATACCGCTGACAATATTGTGAAGCAAGCTCTTGCAGAATGGAGAGACTCCTCCAGCGATAAAAGCCTTTTGATAGGTTATAAGTAATTTTATGTTTTGATGATCTAACAAACTTATTATCAAGAACCAAATAAGGAACCTGATGCACTCTTTGTACACATCCTAAATACCTGACTCAAGCTAGAGAGAGTTGTCAGAACTTTAGAAGACAAAAGAATCAACACAGGGAACAGGTGATCTTGGGTCCTCTGGCAACAGTACGAAGTCAACTCTCCACAGCTGAAAAGTGACTGACTACATTGTACACCCAAACAGTACAGCACAGTGCAGTAGTCATTTCCATTGGGAAGGACCTTGTACCATCTAGTGCTTACATCATTCAAGTGATGCCATCTATGTGGTATTAACATTAATCCCATAACAAAACATCACTTGAACACTTGAGAATTCACTCAAGCACTCCAAGTATTTGATTATTAAGAACAATAATTCTCAAGTGCATCAAGAACAAATCACACCGCTGCTACGGACCAGTTCCTACATCAAGTCTTTGTATGTCCTTAGTAGAATTGTAACTTTGTAATAGTTCTTCATTGTAATTCCTACTTAGCTTGTCTAGAAGCATTGATTAGGAAACTCTTGTAAACCATAAACTTCAGTGTTTGTGGCGTGGCTAGAGTTAGTCATGTGTTGAAGTCTTTGTAATAGGTGTATTACAAAGTGGCTTGTAATAGGAGTATTACAAGTTAGTGAGGGATTAAGGAGTATTACAAGTTAGTGAGGGATTAAGGAGTTAATTTCTAGGTTGCATAGTTTGTAATCTAAAAGGTTGCTCATAGTGAAGTTGAAATCCTACAAGTGAAGGTCGTGGTTTTTAATCCCATTGAGCCGGGAATTTTCCACGTAAAAATTCCCTGTGTCATTTATTTTCTATTGTGCAAGTATAATCTATGGAAACTAATATAGAAGAGCTGGTGGAGCCACTCTTCTAACAGAAAGTTCATAGAAACACAATGTATACATCACTAGTCTGATTGTGGAATATATTTACTATACAAACTTTATTTCCTTAATTTAAAGATTCCTATTTAATTCCAATGAAATTCTAACTTTTATTTCTTCCCGTGCACATCCATTTCGTCATGTATACGGTCGAAATCGGGCATGTCTGATTTCATAGGCACGAGGAGTTGCATCGAGAGTAAAGCTCATAATGGACCTCGCTTGAGCTCGATGACAGAGTATGGAGCATGAAGATCGAAGTGCTCACTGAGGATCGAGATCGAGCATGACTGATGTCAGGTGAGGAATAATAATGGAATGGCGAGCTATCAGCAACCGACCGAAGATCTTGGCGGAAATCCCGGGATAGATCGAATCAAGCGGTTATTGACACCAAGCATGAGATTTATTTCCGTTTTTAGAGTTGTACCTTATTTAGGATTCCTCTACTATGTAAAGAGGAACCCCATTCATTTGTAAAGGGATGACATTCACTGAAAATAATATACATGTTGCTCTCTATTTTCTTATTATCCACTGTTGTTATTTACTGTTCTTATTACCTGATCTTGAGACCATCCCGAATCGAGGTCGAAAGTACTGCATAGCACTAGTTTGATTTATTTTACTGTCCAATTTATTCATTTAATTCATCGTTTATCAATGGGTTTTGAATTAGATCACGTATCCTTAAAACCACAATACAAGTTTAATTGTTACTCAAATTTTAGGGTAAACAGTTTGGCGTCCACTGTGGGGCTAAGGATAATAGTGATTGTTCAGTATTGATTCTGGTAACACACTATTTTACGCTTGTCTTTTTCAAGAATTTTTGCTTTCAAGTTGAAACATGTCAAACTCACAAAACGCATCCCCACATGGTGACAATGGCCTCGGACTTCACGGGGAAAATGAAAATGTGATTACTCCAGGAATCGAGGTACCATAGGCTGATCTCGGATGAGCACCGCCCATCAACCCAGTCGACGTCAGTTCACATGCTGCTCTGAATGCGGACTTAGGCGCAGATCTCGAGGGGAGTGTATGCAGAGAAGGCCAATCCGGTGGCCATGGTACACAGGCAGAGGAGACGAAGGAGTCAATGTCCAAGAGATATTCAAAATGCTTCAGGCTCAACAAACCGTCATTTCTCAGTTACAAAATCAGCACAGAGCTCCAAATATGGTCGAACCGAAGATTACTCGTCGTACCGAGCCGGTACTGAAAAGATTGAGTGATAACACATCAGGGACCGATCCTATTGTAATGAAAATGCTCGAGGATCTCACCAAAAGAATTGAATCAGGAGAGAAGAAGATCGAAGCCAATGATAATAAGGTGGAGACTTACAACTCTCGAGGCTACCAGATACCGGGGGCACCGCCAATCTTGAAAGGAATGGATTCGAAGAAGTTTGTGCAAAAACCCTTCCCTCCGAGTGCGGCTCCGAAGCCCATTCCAAAGAAGTTCCGTATGCCTGACATACCCAAATATAACGGGACCATTAACCCCAATGAGCATGTTACCTCTTACACATGCATCACTAAGGGAAATGATTTGAAGGACGGCGAGATCGAGTCTGTGTTGTTGAAAAAGTTCGGAGAAACCCTGTCAAAAGGAGCAATAATTTGGTATCACAACCTACCACCAAATTCCATCGATTCATTCGCCATGTTGGCAGATTCTTTTGTACAAGCGCACGACGGGGCCATCAAGGTCGCAACAAGGAAATCGGACCTCTTCAAGGTAAGGTAGAGGGATAATGAGATGCTAAGGGAGTTCGTGTCTCGATTCCAAATGGAGCGCATGGATTTTCCACCATGCACAGATGATTGGGCCGTTCAAGACTTCACCCAAGGGTTGAATGAACAGAGTTCGATAGCGTCACGACAGTTAAAAAAACATTTGATCAAGTACCAAGTTGTAACTTGGGCAGATGTTCATAATCGATATAAATTGAAGATCAGGGTCGAGGACGACCAATTAGGAGCTCCTTTCGATTCGGTACATCAAAGCAGGTCGACAGGTAAAAATCAGAGGACTCGATAGAGAGCCAAGGTCGAATAAAGATCGGTACCAACCATATATTGCAGATCGAAGGATCAACGATCCGGGACGCAATTCCACACGGAACGATCGAAGAGGTGATCGAGGACAAAGTTCTCGAGGACTTATGAGAAAGACTGGTTTTGAAAAGTATGAAAATCCCACAGAGGCACCTCGGCTATCAGAATATAATTTTAGCATCAATGCATCAGGCATTGTATCGGCTATCGGGAAGATCAAATACACAAGGTGGCACAGACCCATACAGACCGATCCTTCTCAAAGGAACCCAAATTTGATGTTATATATCATGGCACACACGGTGATAGGACCGAGGATTGCAGGCAATTGAGGAAGAAGGTAACCGTCTGTTCAATGAGGGCCATCTTCGAGAATTCCTCAAGGATCGAGCTACGAATCACTTCAGGAAAAGGGATGCTAATAGGAAGAATGAACAAGAAGAACCTCAACATGTCATTCATATGATCGTAGGTGGGGTCGACGTTCCATACGGACCCATATTCAAACGCACTAGGGTGTCGATCACTAGAGAGAAACGAACCCGAGACTATGTGCCTGAAGGCACTTTATCATCCAATGACGAAGAAGCAGAAGGCATTTCTCAGCCACACAACGACGCTCTGGTAATCTCTATCTTATTAAATAAAGTTCAAGTTAAGCATGTTTTAGTGGATCCAGGTAGCTCAGCGAACATCATCAGGTCGAGGGTCATGGAGAAACTCGGCCTGAAGGATCAAATCGTACCTGCATCTCGAGTCCTAAAAGGCTTCAATATGGCTAGTGAAAAAACTAAGGGGGAGATTATCCTACCATTGAACGTGGTTGGAACTATCCGAGATACTAAGTTCCATGTAATCAAAGGCGACATGAGATATAATGCACTACTCAAAAGGCCTTGGATCCACAACATGAGGGCAGTACCGTCGACCCTCCAACAAATGATGAAGTTCCCGACGACGGATGGTGTAAAAACGGTATACGGAGAACAGCATGCTGCAAAGGAAATATTTGCAGTCGATGAAGTAACACCAGTCTCGACACTATCAACCTCAGGAATATAGAGCACCAAAGATAAACAGGCAGCCAAATAGCAATCACCGCCCCTAGCCTCGACCGAATCGGAGAAACATGTAGTAGAAGAAGAAGAGGACTTCCTAACCCCTCTAACCTTTGTTTTTTCTGAAGAATCGAATGCTACCAAATCAACGGTTGAAGAGATGGAACAGATTATACTAATCGAGTACCTTCCCGAGCAAATGGTATACCTGGGAACAGGGTTAACCCCCGAATTCAGGAAAAAACTTATTCAATTTCTTATAGATAACATAGACTGTTTTGCATGGTCCCATTTAGACATGACAGGGATCCCAACGGAGATAACGACGCATGGATTAAGCTTGGAACCTAATTTCAGACTGGTGAATCAAAAGAGAAGACCCTGGTCATAGGTAAAGCACGCCTTCATAAAGGACGAGGTAAGTAAACTTCTCAATAAGGTCCATTCGGGAGGTAAAATACCCCGAATGGTTGGCCATTGTAGTTGTAGTCCCTAAAAAAGGGAACAAACTTAGAATGTGTGTAGACTATAAGGACTTAAACAAAGCATGTCCGAAAGATTCTTTTCCACCACCTAACATCGACCGCATGATCGATGACGCGGCTGGCCACGAGATCCTTACTTTTCTCGATGCCATTCCGGGTACAATCAAATCCAAATGGACCCGGAGGACCAAGAAAAGTCTTCGTTTATCACTAAGTATGGAACATATTGTTATAGTATAATGTCCTTCAGGCTAAAAAATATAGGAGCTACTTACTGTTGACCCAAGCCACTGCATAGTTTTGAAGATTGACAAATGTCTGACCAGTTGAACCAGGTCCATCAGAGCACACATCGTGAACTGACAAGCTGGCACATGAATCGTATATGCTTAGGAGATGTTTTGAATATGAAATATCAATTTACCAAGGGATTGTCTCCTAATGCGAAAAGGTTGCAACCTGATCTGATTAATTGAAGTCGAATTCAGCAAGGAAAGTAACAAAAGAAAGGAAGTTGAGTTTGGTTCGAATTGGTTCACCCAGGTAGAGTTGAACTAGAATTGGAAGACAAGCTCAACGACTGACTCTATAAATACTTGATGTATTTATGCTGAAATTGAACGCACAAGTACAGAAGTGAATCAAGATCTGAAAGCAAAATTTCTAGATATTTTGCAAGCAGAATTACTGTGCGATTCAAAGGCTACAGTTCAACTAGAAGAACCAGTTCCATCTGATTATTTATTGAGTCTAGTTGATTGTAATAGGAGTTTTAATATTGTATCTTTTCAGCTTTCACAGAAGCAATTTTAATAGGTACGTATTGATCAAGTTAGAGTTAACTTGAAGTGTGTAAAAATTAGCTAGGGGTTAGTTACTACAAAGGTATTAGATTTAATCCTTAGGATTACAAAAGAGTTTATTTTGTAAGTCCGTTTGGCTCAGAGTTTTTAGTGAAGAGTTGAGCAAATCCTACTTAGGAATAGGTCGTGATTTTTTCACCTTTTGAGCCAGGTGTTTTCCACGTAAAAATCTCTGTGTTTTTACTTTACTGCTTTTTATTATTCTGCAACAGTAGTAGTTGGAACACCAAGAAGAACCAGGTTCTTCTACTGAGACAGCACTCGAAAATTGGGTACCACACAAAGTAACCTATCTTCTTGTGTGGTATTGAAGTCTAAAACATCAATTGGTATCAGAGC